>VDFB02256160.1:0-139022 GCA_007258455.2 Sequoia sempervirens | reverse complement strand
ATGGCGTCAAAGGCAGTAGATCAAATAAAAATGTAAAGAGAAGGTTGGATTTCTCAGGCATAGTCATACAGGAACAGCCTACAGTTGATTCAGAAGTTCCTCTTGACGAGCCCATACCTCAGAATGAAGCAGAGGAGCCACCTTCAACACATGTTCCTGTACCTTTGACGGGTTCGTCACCAATTCATATTGATCTTGATATCGAAGATGATGAAGAGATCGCAGCAGTACCTCCTGAGGAAGTTAGTAAAGATACTACGGTGTCTTGGCTTGAGAACTCCTTAGGAAGGGTTAGGAGAAGGCCTTCATATCAAGTGAGCGTTGATGATCTCGATAGCATCTATCAGGAACCTCCTAAGAAGAAAGCAAAGAAACAAGTTCACTTTGACAGGAATCCTGATAACGAGATTGTTGTAGAGACTGCTGTGCCTCCAGAGGATAAGAATAGAGATGAGGTGAACATGGATGATTTTGTAATGGTCAAGGCTAATCTTGGTAGAAATACCAGACATGCAGATTTGAGTCTCTTCAAAGTTGTATCTGAAAACCTACATGAAAGAATGCTTAAAGACGGAGAAGACAAGGCCGCCCTCAAGGCTGAAAATCAGCAGCTTAAGCTTTTTATTTCTAACCTTGCTCGTGGTTCTTCCCAAACAACTCGGTTGCTGCCCCAGGTCTTAGAGACACCAGCTGATCACCATCAGTTAAGACAGCTGGTCATATGTGGGAAAGAGACTCAGGAGTGGATCGAGAGCTTCATTGTCAGAGGAAAGGAGATCTTGGCTCGGATGTTCCAGTTGAGAGAGAATGCTCATAAACTTCGTCAAAGCATCCAAGGATTTGAACAAACATGGGCTGAAGTAAAACCTGGGCATGAGATTATCATTGCTGATTTAGACACAGCTTACGGTTCAGCAGTTTCAAAGGGCATAAAGACAAATCCTTGCTTGGAAGGCGTCCATGTTTTCAAAGTTAAAACCTGTGAGATATCTGAAGAATTCATCACCTACAGGCAAAGGGTGGTTGAAGCTCTCCTTTTCGTCAGTGAATTTGTCATAGAGATCCCCTCTCAGTACAGTCTTGAAGATGGTTCTTATGTCGGGCTTGAGGAGGTGCAAAATCAGTTCCAGAACGTTGTTCAAAGTTGCAGCCCAGTTGGCGGAAGTATAGGTCATATTTCAGTGATGTCAGCAAAGTTCAATAAAGCGGCCAATGAGATTGAAGATTTCCTAAGATCTATTGAAGATGCCGAAGACATTCTTGAAAAGCGTTATTTCAACGTGACATAGATGCGCGAGCCAGGACACAATCTCCCGGACTTCCTAAGCGGATGTGATCGAGCTTTAAGCGACTTTCTTCTAGAGCTTTCTTTCACTTTCTTTCTGTTCTGGACTCATCCTTATCCATTCTTTGAGGATGAAGAAAGTGAATATAATAGTTGGTTTAGCTTTTACGCTTTTAGGGTTTTAGTTGTTGTCTTGTTTCCTATGATTTGGTAATAAAGCTTGCTAGCGAGCAAGCCTGATTGAAAGCAAGGAGATTTTAGGGTTTCCCTCTCCTGCCTTCTCTAAAATAAGAACCTTTTGCTCATTTAGTTTTGTGGAGTGTATGAGAACAAAGCAATGAGCCTATTGTGCCTTCTATTTGTTGCTCAAGTATTGTTCATTTGTATTGTGATAAGCAAATTGTTGAGCCTCTTTAGCCAACAAAATTGGTAGAGATTACTGTTTTCTATTGTGTTTAGAATAAGTTTGCAAGCCTCCCTTGTATTCTTATTCAAGGCATGTTAGAAGGGAGTTTTGTTTTAGAGATTTGAGTAATAAAATCATAAGCCTCTTTTGCCTTGGTCTAAAATCTCAGATTTCCGTTATCTATGTTATGCTTTCATGATCTTTATTTCAGCTTACAGTGAAGTGTGTAGGTGTTTGTTGAGAGAGAGATTGTTAAAGTATTTTTGTCAGAAAATCTACCTTGTTAATTTCTAACTTCTCTTGCTCTGCTATTACTTGAGAGGTTAGGAGCGTCTTTAGTCTAAGTTAGTCGTAGTTGAACTTCTTATCAGAAAATCTCCCGGTACTTAATTTATATTTTAAAAACGCTGTCTAAAGCTGATCCAAAAAGATAGGCAACTTAGTTTTAGTTTACTTTGCTAAACACCATGACAGAGAGGAGCTTCCCCTCTAATTTGAAGAAGCGGTTTATACATTGCATAGCTGTCCCGTTTTCAAATCCGCATTCAGTGCGAATTTAAACACTGTGAGAGATCTCAATGATCGTCAGCAGAAGTGGGTTAGTAAATTGCAGGCCTATGACTTTGATATCTTGTATATCAAAGGTACACAGAATGTAGTAGCTGATGCTCTTTCACGCAGGCCTCATTTGAGCTCTATGGTTCACATTTCAGAGGATTGGAGGCATATGATTGTGGCAGAGTATGCCAAGGATACATGGGCATCCAGCATCGTTGAGGGATCGATGATTGATACTAGATACACGCTTGTAAATGACTTGATCATTTACAAGAACAGGATTTATTTGGTCCCAAGTTCAGAGGTGAAGAACATTATCATGCGAGCCTTTCATGACGTACCTACAGCAGGACATCCCGGGTATTTCAAAACCTATAGACAGATTCGGGAGAGATTCACATGGAAAGGACTTAAGGCAGATGTTCTTCAGTATGTGCGTGAGTGCCCTGTTTGTCAGCAGAACAAGCAGGAGAACACGTACCCGGCAGGTTTATTGCAGCCACTTCCAATTCCTGACCGGAAGTGGGAATGCCTGTCGATGGACTTCATTACGGGCTTGCCTAAAGCCCAAGGACGGGATTGCATATATGTGGTTGTGGATCGGCTGACGAAGTATGCCCACTTCTTTCCGATTACCACGACCTACACAACTACACAGGTAGCAGAGGTCTTCTTCCGTGAGGTATTCAGACTACATGGGTTGCCTCGGAGCATAGTGAGCGACAGAGATAGTCGGTTCTTGAGTCACTTTTGGCAGGAGGTGTTCAGACTCTGTGGGACCGAGCTTACACCGAGCACCAATTACCACCCGCAGACCGATGGGCAGACGGAGATAGTGAATAAATGGGTGGAGGGTTACCTCAGGAACTATATCGCAGGGCAGTAGAAGGCATGGGTCAAATGGATTCATTTGTGCGAGTATTGTTACAACACGACATTCCATATGACCATTCAGATGTCCCCTTTCATGGCGTTGTACGGTTATGAGGCGCCGAGTTTTCTGAATTTGCTACTAAGTGACAGTAGAGTGCCAAGTGCTGGCGACTTGTTGCAGGAGAGTTAGGATACTATGAGGGCTCTCAAGGAGAATATTGCCAAGGCACAAAATCAGCAAAAGCAGTACGCAGATCAGAAGAGAACAGAGAGGCATTTTGAGGTGGGTGACATGGTTTATCTTATGCTGCAGCCCTACCGTCAGTCTACTCTAAGGAAGAGTGGGTCAGAGAAGCTTAAGCCACGGTATTACGGTCCTTTCAGGATCCTGAGGCATGTTGGAGAGGTGGCTTATGAGCTTGAGCTTCCGGCAGAGAGCAGGGTACACAATGTTTTTCATGTATCATGTCTCAAGAAGGCGTTGGGACACCGTGTGGTACCTTCTGCAGTTTTACCTCCCTTAGATGATGAGTGAAAGTTGATTTTAGTATCTGAGTCTATCCTGGAGTACAGAGAGAGACAGTTGCATAGGAGGACTATCAGGGAATATTTAGTGAAATGGAGAGATTTGCCTGTGGAGGATGCTACTTGGGAGAGCGAGGATATTCTGCAGCATCCGGAGTTGATATTGCTTGAAGACAAGCAATTTCAGGAGGGGCGGACTGTCATGTCCCCTTCTAGTTGACATCTCTCAGAGTTCACGATTAGGCTATCATGCGACCCTCGTAGGCTAATGGGATGGATAGAGGGTCTTGATGGAGCTTGGCTTGACTTCAGTTGTCAGTATTTGATCAATTGGCTTTCATTCGGGCTCATTCGGACACTTTTAGCCTGAGTTGCTATTTTTAGCAATATTTGGCACTCAGTAAGGGATCCCTGCTATTTTTAGCAGTATGGATTGATCACGTGCAGAATCACGTCCTTATTCGTCAGCTTCAGACGGTTCGTGCATCGAGTAAATATTGAGAGAGATATTAATATTAATTGATTTAATTAAATATTAATTATTGGAGCTTATATTATAAAGTTATAATATTTTAAATATTATAACTTAAGTGATTCTGGCTGAGGGGGTCGCCCATCATGGAAGGGGCCATTTTAATTATATTTTTATAATTAAATTTTGATCAGAGACTATTGGAAAATTAAACAGGAAAAAAGTCGAAATATTTTAATGATCCCTATTTTTAAGGAATTCGCACTTTTTCAAGGATATATGGTTTTTGCTTGGAAAGTCGAGCCATTATGTTATTGTGTATTGAAAATTGATCAAGTCTTGACCAGAGCACGGAAGCCAAGGGTTTCAGTCTCAGAGCATTGGGGAACGAGCCATCTCCAGTGAAAGCAATTCAGAGGTTGTGAAATATCTTCCGATTTATTGCCAGGCAAAGAGATTTCTTCATCCAGAAGAGATCATAGAACTTCACAGATCATTCACCTTCAGAGTTTTCAGAGAGATATTCATCCAGAGGAGTTTTCTCAGTTGAGGCGCCTATTTCTTCAGATCCAGAGATTCCAGAGAGAGAGCCGTACTTTTCATTTATTGATTGCTGCTGTGTTCAGGCCGTACATTTCTGTACCAGGCCGTACCAACTGTGAAAGAGGCGTACTTTGGTTTCAAAGCAAATCGCCTTCATTCTTGATAGGCAGACTTCATAATTAGAGGCGCATATATCTCTAGCAGTTGATTCTTCCTTCTGGCGCAGGGGAAAGGGTTCATTCATCTCAGCCGTACCATTTCAAGAGGATCATTTATTGCTGCAAAAACCGGGTTCTTTTATTAAAATATCATTGCCTTTTTGATTGCATGTTATTGGATCCTATTTGTAATCATTCCAAAAGACAAATAAATTGACTGGCATCAGTATTTTCATTAGATACTATTGTTTCCAGAGTTGAATGATTTTTATAGAATTTATTATCTATTTCTTGCAAAATCGCAACTTTCACTATTTATGCAAAAACACTCAAAAAACTAAAAATACACAAAACAATAAAAAAAAACAGTCAGATTCAGAAACAGGGGAAACAAGGGTTTCTACATTTTGGGGTCTTGTTCAGTATTGTTGGGTGGTGTTTAGGGTTGCTTAATCCTCTTCCAGCACTTTGACATTGAGTGTTGGCATTTTGATGAAGTTTTTTGCATATTTGAACTATTGTTCATGCTGCACCAGCAATTTTAAATGGCTTAAAATCAGACCCTGTGGGGCTGTGTTGCCTTCCAAATCAATGTATTCGCAATATAATGATGCTATGATATGTTTTATAATAATTTCAGAGTGACGCAATAGAAGTTATAGAATTAGGTGTGAGTTGGGTGTTTGATAATGTTGGCCTTTAAATTCGCACCTCTAGAATGCATATTTGAAACGGACAGCTATGCACAGTAAAACTGCTCTTCAAATTAGGAGGGGAAGCTCCCTCTTGCTGATGGTGTTGAAAGAAAGTAAACTAAGAACTAAGTTGCCTATCTTTTTGATTAGCTCAAAGCACAAGGTTTATTAAACACAAACGTCGCAGCTGAGATCTTTTGTTTTAAGAACTTCAACTACGGCTAACTTAAACTAAAGACGTTTCTAACTTCTCAAGTAATACGCAGAGCAAGAGAAACTAGAAATGAACAAGGTTTGATTTTTGACAAAATACTTCAATAAACTCTTTCTCAACAAACATCTATACACTTCAATGTAAGCTGAAATCAAGATCATAAAAGTAGAACACAAATAACAGAAATTTGAGATGTTATATCAAGGCAAAGGAGGCTCATGATTTTATTACTCAAACTTCTGGAACAAAACTTACTTCTAACATGCCTGGAACAAGAAATTGTAGCTAAAGAGGCTTGCAATCTTGTTCTTACACAATACGAACAGCAATTACAATAACTTCTTGTTGGCTAAAAGAGACTCAACAATTGGCTATCATAAAACAATTGAACAACACTTGAGTAACAAATAGAAGGCACAATAGGCTCAGCGTTTTGTTATCACTAGCATGGTTAAAACAAAGTGAACTGAAACTGAATAACAACTTGCTGCAATACAGGCTCACAATCTGCTATCAAAATAACCGTCAAAGAAAACTAATGAGCAAAGGCTCTTATTTATAGACAAGCAGAGGAGTAGGGAACCCTAAAATCTCCTTGCTTTCACAATCTAGGGCTTGCTCAGCAAGCAAGCTTTATTTCTAAATCTAGAAAGAAGATAACATCTAACACCTAAGAAAGCAGAAAAAGCAGGAAACGCCAACTATTATGTTTATCTTCTTTCTCTTTTCAAAGAATGGATAAGAATTATTCCAAGAATAGAGAGAAAGCGGGAAGAAAGCTTCTAGAAGAAAGCTGCTTTAAAACTTGATCACATGCACCAGAAAATTAGAAATTGTGTCCCAGTTCGGTGCATCTATGCCATCAATAGCAAAACACCGCTTTTGTAGAATATCTTCACCATCTGCAATAGATCTCAGAAATCTTCGACCTCATTGGCCGCCTTTTCAAACTTTGCTAACATCATGGAAGTGTGACTTGCTAGAGTCTTATGTTTTTCTTTCATTCACTTCAGTACAATCTTCTTGTTGTATTTTTCCTTATGCATCTCCCATATCTTCTCACATTCGCCCTTTGAGATAGTGACACTTTCAAGCCAAGGGGGAAATGGAGAAACATATCTCGATCATATCAAGTTTCAAACTGCAAATCAACTTGCCATCAACTGATTGAATCTCCCTTGTAGTTGGGTTGTAATGTTTGATGCAAGCGATTACGAACTCAAGACTCTGAAATGATATAGGAATAGACGCTGCTGCGAGGAGTCCAGAGTGTCCCAGGTTTATGATTGAAGTGTTGCCTGCGCTCTCCAAAGCGTGTAGATCGAACACCAGCTTAATGAGATGCAAATCTGTCTCAGCGGTTTTGATGTAATCATGATAAAGAGCTGATCCAGTCTTGAAAACATTTGGAGTGTACTCCATTTTGGAAAACTTGAAGAATGACTGTAAACTCGCCTAGGTTCAGACAAGTTTTGAGCAACTTACTATTTTTAGAATGCTGATTTTCCTTCTCCAACGGACAAATTTTTTGAAAATTTTCTGAGATATGGGTTTTGCTCAGAATTTTGTAAGTATTTCTCAGCTTTGAGAGGGACGACTTGCCTTGAAGAGAATCAATTTTGAAGAAGTACATTGCAGTTGTTGGAGTTGATTTTCAGTCCATGTAATACCAAGAATTCATGCTAAGGAGAATTACTTTGCATAAGGGAAAGTGGCACAAATTTCTGAGTATGATTTATGCATATTCCTTCATGGCTGGGCGTTGCTAGAAGAGGTGCAATTTTGGTTCTAGAGAGCAATAAAAATTTCTGAGAAAATTCCTCAAGGGATGTGTGGAGCCAAGAGATGAAGGCGCACCAGTTTGGAGTCAAGCTGTAGCTTATTTCAAGAGAATCGAGCATTTTATGAGGACTGTTGCAGATTTCCAGGTTCCAATAATTTCATCATTGTAATACAAGTTAACATCCTAGTGCATTTAGATATCAAAAGCTGAAGCAATCAGCTTATTTTCATTGTAATTAGTCATTATCAACTCAAGGGAATTACATTTGAATGGCTGTAGCAAGCAAGTTGAATTGCATTTCATTTTCAGTCATGTAGGTTAGTGAAGCATTCATGATTGCACTCTATAACCAGCTTGTAATCATTTCATATTAGTGAAATTTGATATTGGAGGGATAAGGAATTTGTTTGCAAAATATTTGTCAAAATGACTCTTATCTGTAATTGCATTTCATTAAGTTAGTTCGCATGCCAAGTGTTTGTGAAAATGTCTCTTGGCTGTAGGTATGCATTTTACATCAGAATTTCATGTTTATGCATTTGAAAAGAACAAAATCATATTGCACATCATCTTAGGACATTGGTAGATGCTTAGAAACATTTGGAAAGCATATTGCATTTGCATTCATCAAAAGCAATCCAAGTACAAACTGAAATCAATTACCAGCAAGTTCAAGGGTTGCAAGCAAAGTGTTTGTCAAATTGTCTAAGGCAGAAAATCAGGTCTTTTACATCAGATTTGGCAAGGCACTTTACAGTGGTATTGTTGTCCCTCATTTTTGACTTGTTAAAAATTGGGATAACCTATCAAAATTTTGATAAAATTTGAAGATTTTCTCTTCTAAGGCACATTTTACGAGGTGCAAAGGTTAGAAAATTTCAATTTTGGGTCTATAGTCCTTTTGGCTAACATTTTTCACTCACTCTTGTCCGTTTTCGTGAGATTCTGAGTCATTTTTAGTGTCTTTTTGACCAAATTCGGGTTTTTTAGGCAACTCAGCAGAATAGGGAAATTTAAGCTTAACAGCAAAATTGCTAAAACTTCCAAAAGTTCTGAAATTGCTAAATATCCAAAAAATCCCGAAATTGCAAAAAGCAAAATTGCTAAAACTTCCAAAAGTTCCGAAATTGCTAAAACTTCCAAAAGTTCCGAAATTGCTAAATGTCCAAAAAATCCCGAAATTGCAAAAAGCAAAATTGCTAAAACTTCCAAAAGTTCCGAAATTGCTAAATGTCCAAAAAATCCCGAAATTGCAAAAAGCAAAATTGCTAAAACTTCCAAAAGTTCCGATTTTGCTTAAGTTGTCTAAAAATACCTTTTTTTTATTAAAATGAAATTGTCAAATGAGCTAAAAGGTCCGATTTCTTCTATTTGACAAAATGTAAAATTGCAATGAGTATCAAAAAACCCGAAATACTTGCAATGAAGTTTTACATGTTATTTTTCACTTGCAATGACCATCAAAAAACCCGAAATGAGTTTTGCAAGTGTTTTTGTGAATTTTGTAGCTTGATCTTGCTCATATGTACCCCGATTGAAGAGATTTTGGCATGAAGAACACTTGGCAAGGTCTGCAACTTTATTAAATCCCCCATTTTTGCTCTACCATTGCCACGTTTTTGCAGATTTGAGTTTACTCAAGGCGCCTAGGGTTTATTTATTTATTTATTTTTCTTTATTTTGGCTTGTAAACTCTTGTTGCAGGTATGTTCTTTGTTTCTTTTTATTTTTCTGTTTTTGTTGCTTTAAATCTTTTGTTCTTGGGTTGCCTTTCTATGGAGATTGAGATTGCATATTATAAAAAAAACGTGTATGGCTGAAAACGTGTTTTTCCACTTCATACGCCCTTCATTCATAAAAACGTTTTTCTCTTTCTTTCATTCGCCTTCCCATTCGCTTTTCATTCATATGCCTCTCATTCTATTTGAAATGTCATTCATTTCATGATAAACACGTCCTTCATTCGCCATATCCATTGAAAACGTCTTGTATTAAAACGCTTTTTCATTATTGGAAATGCATTTTCTTCATTTTAATAAAAAGGATGTTTTTCCTCCATTTTTGCCCTTCATTTCATCCGTCATACATTTTCACTCTCCTTTCGTTCATTCCATTCACATTTCATTCCATCTCATTACCATTTTCTAGAAAAGAAGAAAAGAATAAAAATGCCCTAGAAAGCAAATCGGGATTTTTCCAATCAATTGCAAGTAGGGCATTTTTGTCTAAAATGCAACTACAAGTTAGCACAAGGAAATAAACTTGCAATGGCTTCCCAAAATCCCGATTATACCTTACTTGCTGTCAGCCTTCCGAAACCCGAAATTCACTTGTGAGCCCATTTTTGCATCAAATTATCCCTTCCCTTGTCAGTCTTGTTTACACACATGATCTATCAAACCAATAAATCAAGGCATGGGCATTGTTTTATAACAATTTCATCTTGAATAAGGTGTTGTGGGTTCTTCATCAATGAACAAAAGAAGAAGAGATACAACAGTAATTCATGGAGCAGCTCGAAGGTTAATAATCCTCATGAAACCATCTAGGGACAAAGTAAATCAAGCATGGAAAAAAGACGCAACGAAGAGAAGAACTTCCTAAAGAAATGGTACTACTCCAAGCCTGTGATAAGATTGCAGTTGCCAAGAACACACTAGGCCTTGATCCAGCTGAGTTGCAAGAAATTATCAGCAAGTTCTTATCTTTCAGAGCTAGGAACGAGACAAGTTGAAAATATTAGGTTGTTTTATGTATTTTACTTTCGACAAAGTACATGTAAAAACAAGTTTTGCAATTGCAAGTGTTCTTTTCTTGCATTTTTGTAAAATGTAATTACATGTAATCAAGTTACAAGTCAAATTACAATAGGACTTGTAATTTGGAATAAGTCAATTGCAATTAGTTATCGGTTGAGAGATTTTCTCAAGTTTGTTGAGATCCTCCCACCTTTTTCTCCAAACCTCCCTCCTATAAATACTTGAGGGGGTCTATTGTAATCTTTTATCTTTTGGCAATGCAACAAAATTCTGCCAATTTGTGTATGCATTCTAAGACTTTGAGTTTAGATGTAAATCAAATTGCAATCAATAAAGAAAACAAATTGCTTCCAAACTTTGTGTTGGTACAGATTGTGATGTGACGACATTATTTGGAATTGATTGTGAGTTTTGTGGTGTTATACAAGAGGGATTCAAGCTCAATTCTGCAGACTTTGAGCTGCTTATTGCGTTTGGAGTTTTAGAATGGTTTTCAGATTTGATACTACAGACTTTGAGCTGTTTGTCATGTTTGATGCTATTATAGAACACTCAAACAAAGGGGGTAACTTGCAGACTTTGTGTTGCTTTTATTTTCTATTTTGAGCTGCTACATACTGTACTTGGTTACCAGAAAATCATCTAAAAAGGTTGATAGGAGAGTAAATTGTCAAAGACTTTGTGCTTTCAATTTGTTTTCCCGTCCCGGGGGAGCAACAGAGGACTTTGTGCCTTTATGGAAACTTTGCTTCTTTATTTGTTTACTTCATAAATCATTTATGTTTTCAGCTATGATTCTTTTCTGAAATAAGAGAAAAGAATAAGTGTCTTTTCTGGAAAAAGAGAAAAAGACAGAGTTTCACCCAGATTTAGAATAGATTTATAATTAGAGTGTATTTATGAATTGTTAAAATAGACAGAAAAGGGGGAGCCTTCCCTTAAATAGGAGAGTTTATCTCACACACTGTGGTTGAAACCACAATTTTGCATATCCTCAAGGTATACAAAATTTTCAACCAACAAGTATCAAAGCCAAGAATCTTGCCAGCCTGTTGGGTAGATTGTACTTTGTTTCAGCTACTTGATTGCAGATCAGAATTTCAATTGGTTAAGAAATGGTTTCTAAAGAGGATATTGAAGTTGCTTACAAAGAATACATTGCACTTCTGTAAGAGCTCAAAAAAGACCTTCCCTTCTTCAGCTTTATGAACCTCTTGGATGAGGTTATACTCTCATCAGGACAGCATGAGTCCATTTCAAATTGGTTTGCAACACAACCCAAAAGGAGGGAGAAGCATGATGCATCTACAAGTGGCATATCTAAAAATCTCTATGGTGAATTTTCAGCAGTTAGTGATTAGCTTGTAGTTGATCCTAAGGAGAGCGAAAGTCAGACTCACATAGTGGAAGATGCTGAGCACAAGACACTTCATGATGATTTCAAGAGTAAAGATGAGCAAGTGATAATTGAAGACACCTTGGAGCAGCTAAATGAAGATAAGTCTTCTTGTGGTGTTTCATTGGGTGAAGAATCAAATTGTGGTTTGCTAAATGAAGGTCCATTGAAGACTCAAATTGTAGAGGTGGTGAAGGTACTTGATCCTTTACTTAGTGGAGCAGCCACTAGTGATTCGACTACACATGATGAAGGTGACACTCTACAATGGCATGATATGATTACTGATTTATTTGGGGACAGCAGCATGATATCTCATCATTCTCATGAGATAGGAGTTTTAGTTCATGAGGAAGCCAATGACACGATAGCAACCATTGATGGCAGCCCTACACCAATTTCTAGACATAAAAATATCAAGCAGAAAAGGACTGATTTTGTTTATTTTGGCATGGAAGAAGTAAGGAGATCCGAAAAGATGAACGAAGAATGGATGTGCAAAGCCAATGAGGCTAAATTGGTGGCTACCTATGCAAGAAAACATCTTCAAGAAGTCAAAGAAAAAGTCAATCTCATTAATATAGCAAGGCAAAAAAGGATTGATAACATTAGAAAACTCCTTGAATCTGAAAATACATATTGTTCTAATAAGGATGATGAGATGTGCTTGGTTCCAAGCAAAAGGAAACAAGAACAGGTTGAGACTTGTAATGTCCCCTTTTTCATGAGCGTTCGAGTTTTGAGGAATTAGCCTATTCTTAATCCTCGTGGGCTAATGGCGCATGATAAGAGGTTCGTTTGGCAAATACCCAGTTGATCGGTTGACTCATTTTGTGACTTCATGAAGGTTTTCCCTAGTATCATCATGTATATTTCTATTTATGGAAACCTTTATTTTATATTATAATGTTCTAGGTTCTGGTAGTTGCTATATAGGCCTACCAAACACACCTAAGGTGGCCATATAATTAAATGATCCAAAGGCAATGCAAAAACATTACATTGGAGTTTCACTTCCATCTCTTTCATGCGTGTCTAATATTTTATGGTATATCTTATCATGGTCAGATATTTATCTTTCATTTTTAAAATATGTTTAGACATCTATTAGAAAATATTAATCAATCTTGGGCAAGGTTATAGGCCACCTTTAATGCTTGGCCATACTCATAATCATTATGTATCAACTAGAGATATGAGTTACCTCATCGAAGTGAGGAATCGGTGAACATGGATCATGCTCTCCTGACTATTTCAGTTATCATTTAATCACAATCTCTTTTACAATAATAAAATAGTCATTGATGTGTACCAACCAAGGTAGTCAAGAGAGATTTCATATTGATCTGTTTAACTTTAAATGCAAGGCTTTTAAACATTCCTAGATTACATTCATTTATCTTTCTTTTTTCAGTTAAGCAGATGTATTTACATTAATGTATGGGGAGTGTGCAAATCCAGTTACTGAAACTGTCGAAATTTCTGACTAAAGAAACTTTCAGCAAACCAAAAGTTCAAAAAACTTTTCCATAGAACTACTACATAAGCACTTAGGACATTCCTTCCCTGTTGCATAGATGCATAGGATAACCTTTAAACAGTACATAAAGCCAACAGTCAGAAATGTTCTGTTACAGTTCTTCGTGGCAAAATACAGGGGCAGTATAATTCAATCAGTACGCAGATGTGTTGTTCGCCATATGCTCATTGTTAGGAGAGAAGTGTGCAGGATCATGTAATTCTATTCAGAGATGGCATTAATGCTGCTGGACGAGATGGCAGAAGTAACATTCATTTACCTATAACTTATAAGCCTCTAGACTCTAGTTGTTACATGGCCAGATATAAATATTTCATCTTATGTACCTCATCTCAAACAGATGAACAAATAGAAACGATGTTTCCATTAACAAGGAAAGTTACAGGCAATCGCAATGGTTGCAGAATTTATGGGAACAACCATAAAGATCAGAACATGGTTGTGGTACAGAGTTCACAACAGATCAAAACTTTCATCTGCAGGAGTATACTACAAGTACAGTGCCACATCGTGCCTATCATTTTCAAAATAAGCTAAATTTTCTCTAAGCAAATATCACACAATAATTAATAAAAATTAAAATCCAGCACCAAGATAAACAATTATCTTTCTCTTCTGAAAACGTAATAATGTGTCTACAAAATAGTTAACCAAAAGAAAAAGTAGAGCAAGATAGTTTTAAACAAATATAAAGTAGCCACAATCATTTTCTATTATATAAGTAATAGTGCAAACTATGCACTTGAAAACGTGAAGGGCATAAAATTTGACAAGTTTTAATTTATAATGAACATTTCACAGTCCCTGAATTATTGTAAAAGGCTTATTGAAATAGCTGTGTATTCAGTTTTGCATCAGCGCTTGGGATCAAACTCCCTAATTCATAATCAGGATGAGAAAGAATACAATCCTGAGGATAGTCAAGGAGTGTGATCCGAAGCTTTGATGTAAAACTGATTTCGAGAAGCTTTTTACAATAAATTTTAATCTTCTTTCCCGTCTTCGGATTGGTTTAGAAAAGGCTATGGAGAGAATGAATGGAATTAAGAAGGGAACTTAGCTAACCTGTGAAAGCTCCATCTTGGGAGGCTGCACTTGAAAGATTGAACAATCGCTAACCTGTGAAAGCTCCATCTCGGCAGGCTTCATCTGAAAGATTATACAATCGCTAACCTGTGAAAGCTCCATCTCGGGAGGCTCCATTTGGAAGATTGCACAATCGCTAACCAGTGAAACCTCCATCTCGGGAGGCTCTACTTGAAAGATTGCACAATCTTTACTCGTATATTGCTGCTGTTCACCGCATTTTGCTCTGCTTTCCTCGTAATTTTGAGGGAAAATGGAGGAGAGGAATTGTGTCTGCGCCCTTGCAAATGATAGTTTCTCAATTGGTGTGAGAGCAGAAATATTAACTGGTGAGGACATTGCATCACCCCTTAACCAGCTGGACTGGAAGCTTTCCTCATCCTCACCGTCATCCTCCATCATTTCTTGTCCGTCGGAAACAAGAAATAATGGCGCGCTGGCTGCTGCGCGAACCTTACTCAAATAATCAAAATCTCTGAAACGCAAACGCATGCTGGTGAAATTGTTGTTGCTCCTCCAATTTAGTGGAATAAGCCTTTCACCGTAAGTGAACACTCTTTGCAATCTTCTCTTAAATTTTGTTTATGACAGTGTAGCGGAAGAATGCCGAGTCTTTTCTAAAATTTATACTTCAACTTCCGATCACCATCCTCGACTCCCAACTCTACCACCTCATTTCTCATTTAATGGAATACAAGTTTTAATGATTGTGTAAAGAAATGAATCACTTTCTGTAAGTGGTCTAGGCTGCTTAAATAGGTGCAGTCAATCAAATTATTAAATTAATATAGATAATCATACTTTTGAAGATAATTGTAATAAATTAATAAAAATAAATGTAAAAGTTATGGGTATTTAGTTTTTAATTCGATTTGATATTATTGTATAATAGATTATTATTATATAATTTTTGCTTAAGTTTTGTGATGGCATATAAAATTACCTATGTAGTTCATTCTCGAGCATTGCACATAACGAATTTATTATATGAATTTCATTTATGTTGTTCAAGGTTCTAAAAATCTGTTTGCCTCCATTTTATAAATATTTGAACTTTAAAGGTCGTGTGGACTGGTTAAGCACACTCTAAATGTTGACAGCTTAGATGACTCATGTGGAGCCCAACCATTAACAAAGCCCGTTTGGTGGATGGTCGTGAATTTGATTTTTTCATTTTTGTAACTGTCTCCCGCTCACCCGCGCATAGCTCAAAGTTTCCGCGCTGCAGAAGTGAGCTACTTCCTCACAAGCTTGTCGCACTATTTCACTGTACGCAGAAAACATGATATGCACAAAATGGGTTTGTTCAAAAGGTTTTAGAAACTTTCAAGCAAATGCAATTGGCAGGTGTAAAGCCAGAGTCCTCGATCATTGCCAGCATCCTCCCTGCCTGTGGCGAAACGGGAGCTTTGGAACAGCCTATGCACACCATTCACAAGATAAAAGATAGGAGGGATTCTGTAAGATGTTGTAGTCGCAACTGCCCTGGTAGACATGTATGCAAAATGCGGAAACATAGACGAGGCACGTGAACTGTTTGACATAATACCTCAAAGAAATGTCTTCTCATAGAATGCCCTGATTGCAGGATATTCACGAAATGGATTTGTTGAAAAGGCTTTAGAAACTTTCAAGCATATGCAACTGACGAGTGTAAAGCCAGACTCTACAACCTTTGCCAGTATCCTCGCAGCCTGTGCCGAATGGGAGCTTTGGAACAGGGTATGGGCATCCATCAAAGCATGTGAAAGTAAAGAGGAATTTTGTCCGATGGTGTAGTTGCAACCAGAGCGGTAGACATGTATACAAAATGTGGAAGCATAGAGAAGGCACGCAAACTATTTGATAATGTTCCTCAAAGAAATTTGGTCTCATGGAATGCCATGATTGCAGGGTATGAAAAAAAGGATTTGTTGACAAAGATTCAGAAACTTTCAAGCAAATGAAATAGGTAGTTGTAAAGCCAGCATTCTCCCCACCTGTCCCAAAATGGGAGTTTTGGAACCCGGTATGGGCATCCATCAAAACATAATGGAAGGGGGATTTTTGTTAAATATTATAGCTGGAAATGCTCTGATAGACATGAGTGGAAAATGCGGAGGCATAGAAAAGGCACGTGAACTTCTAACAAAATGCCTCAAAGAAATGTGGTCTTATGGAATGAGATATTTGCAGGATATGCACAAAATGGATTTTCCAAGGATGCTTTCAAAATGTTTGAATTAATGAAGCACTCTTGACCATATCTTAATAAAGTAAGCTTTGCTTGTGTTCTATGTGCATGCAACCATTCAAGTTTAGTGGATGAGGGGTGTATATATTTAATAAGATGAGTAACTCTTATTGTATTACACCTACAATTTGATGTGTGGTTGAGCTTCTTGCCTATGCTGAGTATTTTTAGATCATAAATTTTTTGATTAAGATGGCAATTAAATCTGTGGTGGTTATGTAGATGTGTTTTCTTGGTGCTTGGGGATCACATGGATATAGGTTTAGAAAAGAGTCGACATGCTATTCTATTTGGATGAGTATTGAGATAGGAATTTTCCACCTTTTGATTAACAAGCTGAATCGATTAAGTTGGTCTAAGAAGTGTCAATTTGTTGGCCTTGTTTCTAACTTGTAGATGCTGGTTTTCGGGTATAAATAGAGACACTCTTACCTCATTTGGATACACATTACTACGCGTTATCATGCATTCTCCATTCTACTACTTTTTATTAGTGAGGTTCTTATTTTGCTGAGAGGTATTTCTTATGAAATAATAGTGAGAGGAATTTGAGAAGGAATAGTTGCTAAGCTGATTTTAAGAGGAGGCCTGGCTTAAGAACCAGTGAGTCAATTTGATTAAAGCAATTAATAGGAATGAGATTCTACTCTCTTTGTGTTTTGTCTATTTTGAGAAAGATTAAATATATTGATTGTATTATTTGTACAATGCATTAGATTGCTTAATAGAAAAATGATATATTGCTTATTGAAAAGGAAAAGAATCGTGTTGTCATGATTTCCTTATGAAGTTTTTGTACATACTCCATATTAAGGAGTGACTATTATCAATGGTATTATATACTAGGATTGATGAAGCATGAATAGATTAAGAAGTTATTTGATACAAAGTTACTCACATGATTTTTTTGATACTTGCTTGAGAAACTTATCTATTAGGCTATTATTTTAATATACCCTATATTGGAATTCAGATGATGATGTTTATGTACATAGTCTACACTGTAGTTAGGGAAAATGTATAAACAAATTATAATGAAACCCTGACAAGCACAATAGAGCAGAAACTAGCATGAAATGAAAACAAAAAGCAAAGCAAACCGATCTCCAAGCTAGATTTGATTTATCTCTATTGCTCTTCTCAACCTCGCATGAAAATGAAAGACTTCAAAGGATTGAATGATTTGATATGTTGATGTTGATTGCCATTTTCACAACATAACAATAAGATGGATATGATAGAGGGAAAATAGATAGATAGATGAGAAGATTGGAGGAAATTTTGGAAAAGTGAGGATACTAGAAGAAGATTCGATCTCAAATGGCCTATGTGAGGCTAGATTTATAGACAAGTGCTGATATGATTTGATGGCTAAGATTAAAATTCAATTGTGTGATGTGTAGGGCTATGTTTAAAAGTTGATTTTAGTGCCTATCACACATTAAGTGGGTTATGACATGGGGCTAAAATTAGGATGTGAGGGAATAAGTGGGATTCTTCTATTTATTTTGGAGAGGAAAGATGCCTATGACGCACAATGAATGGGGCTAAAAATAGGATGTGAGTGGGAATCTCATAATTTAAATAATAAAATTATTTAAATTATTTGTGCATGTGAAGAGTTGTAGTCAAATGACACATGTTGCAATGTGTTAATAAGTGAGGGATTAATTCAAATATTTAATTTGAATTATTTTAAGACATGTGAAGGGGAATTAATTAAATAAATGAGATTTATTTAATTAATTGGGAAGCTGATTAAGTGGGATAAATGGGATAAGGTAATGACCTAGGGTAAAATATTACAAGATGTCTTACAAGGTCATGTATGACTAGGTAATGTTATGATATGGACAATTTTGGGTGTCTATATTTTGCCCCTCTTTGAGATGATGTTTGAGATGATGCGATTTATATCAAGTAACATCATTTCAAAGAAGTTAAAGTATGGATAGAGAAAAAAAAGATGATGCCCCAACCACTTAAGGAAGTGAGGAGTAAGATGAATGAAGAAATGGGATGATAGAAGAATATGACGATGCAAAAGATATGAAGAAATGGGATGATGATGTAGGATATGATAATGATGATGATGCCCCCACTTGAGAGGATAGGCGGGTTGGACAAACACAGATATGCTCTCGAAATGAATGAGATGATAAAGGAGGGATAAGATGAATGATACAAAATAGGAAGTGAATGAAAGAGAAGAATGACATGTTATGTTGCAATAAAGTGGGCAATCATATGTTTCATATAGCACTAGACATTATGCACCAAGGTATAAGGACCAAGGTGACGATGTGTCTCGTGCCCTAGCATAAGATAGCCTTGTTTAGATACAAGATATGAATATTAGCTGGGGTGATTCGGATTTGACGCAAATGCAAGATAAAAATGATAACACACTAGCAAGCAAGAAAACATGCACAAATGATACAAAAACAAACAAGGTATTGCCCCTGTCAAGCTGTAAACCAATGATTAATTGATTGATTGATGATGATGATAGTGTTGTCATTGTGTGGAACGATATATCCCTAAATCAACACAAGGATGATTGATTGATTGATTAATTGATTGGGTTTACAAGAAGACTAGGATCAAGACCATTGATGCAATTGGATAATTTGGCAAGATTGATTAACTTGGTTGGTATGGTTCTAAGGATTGATTTGGATTTGGATTATTGCTTGGAATGATTAAAGATGATTGATTTGAAGATTTGGATGATGATTGATGAATTGAATTGAGGAATTGATTTTCTTGGAATGATTTTGATTGATTGGATTGATGAAGAAATGATTTGATTTGATGATAATGATTGGATTGATTAGAAGAAGTGATGTGATTGATTAGAAGAATGGATTTGATTGGATAATTTGATGAAGAAATTGATTTGAAGAAGTGATGAATTGATTTGATTTGATTTGATGATGATTTTTTTTATTTGATTTTATTGCTTAGGTTTTTAATGGATATTTGATTTTTTATTTTTTTTTATGAATATTTAAATTTTTTGGATGTTTGGAAATGTTTTGATTTTTTTGGATTTTGGAAATGTTTTGATTTTTGGATATTTTAAATGTTTTGATTTTTTTATTTTTTAAATGTTTTGATTTTTTTGGATTTTTTCAAAACCTTTTTTCAATTTTTTATGTATTTTTTCAAGACTTTTTTGAAATGTTTTGAAATGTCAATGGATGACAATTTGGGTAGCCTTTGTGCTAGATACCAATGACAAGGGAAAACCAAGTCTAGGTGCAAGGAGATAAATGAGATTGATGGATGAAAGGGTGGGTGATAGGATAAGAAATAAAAGGCTCATGATAGATGGATGGATAAAAAGGATAGTTCATAGTGAATGGAATGGATGTATGCATCATAAGAGAGCAAGGATGTGATCCACAAAGACTATGTCGCATAGGAATAACATGCCCCATTCTAAGTACAATACTTAGGATTTTTATGACAATGCTTAGAACAATGGGATGGTGATAAGATTGCATTGGAAAAGATGAGGTATGTCAAGAGATACCCAAAAAATATGTTTCAACATTTTGCCCCTATGTCTTCATCAAGATCAAAAGGAGAAGGGTGGATAAGTGGACTCAATATGATAGGTATGTATGATGGCTAAAGATGGTAGGTAGGATGGAAATGATATGATAAGAAGTGACATGATAGGATAGATAGTGTGGATGAGACAAAGTTCCCCCAAGTGTAAGTGACATAGAATATCAACCTACACATGATGCTTGTTTGCCAGGTTTTCATCATAGTACTTATCCAAGGCGCCTATTTACCGAGTTTTCATCGTTGGACGAAGGAATTTCTCTTTTTTTTAATTTTCTTTTCTTTTTCTTTTTTACTTTTTTTTTGTTTGTTTGTTTGTTTTTTTTTTTTTTAACTTTTTTAAATAGAGGAAGGGGAATATGGATAGGAGGGACTCAAGTGTCTAGTTCCATGAAAGGTGATAGTCTCACTAGATGGATATCGTCACATGGACCATGTCAAGTGTCATTATGCTCAAGATTTTGGTAAGGGATTGCATGAAAGGGGGATGGAGTAGGTAGATGGTGGATTATGAAAGGCTTATGCAAGGATGGATGGGGAATAGTGGATTATGATGTGGATTGTATAGGACTTATGTAAAATGATGGATGAAAGGTTTATGCAAAATCATGGACCATAGGAAGGTGATTGGGAAGATATGTAGGATAGCAGTTGAAGGATGGGGAAATGGAGGTATGTGGGAATGGAATCATGACCAACGGTTGCACACACTATGTTAAATATTGAAGCTTTTGATGGAAAGGTGGTGTAGGAAGCAATGGAGATGTTTGCTTAGGAGATGGGTGATGAAGTGCTTTAGGTACCCACATAGACTTCGTATTTTTATGACTTTTGCTTTGCTAGTGGGATTTTTGAAAGGAGTGGGATTTTTGGATGGAAGAGGATGGTTGGGATTTTTTTGATGTGGATGCCTCGTTTGACTTGATTTCTCTTTGCTTAGGTACCCAAACCATTTTGTTTTTAGACTTTTCTTGTGAAGGTATGGGCTTATATTGCTTTTTGGATGTACTTGGCTTTGAATTTTTGTAATTGTATGCTAAGGCATTAGGACCTTTAGGATTTTTAACTTTATGTGTAGAGGCATCCAAATTTTCATTTTGAAATCCCTTGGGTTTGGTGGAATGAGTGGAAGCTTTATGTTTAGGCAATGTGTGCATTTTTTGGTCATGATTAGGATTTTTAGAGGATTTATAGGTAGGTGGATAAGGGGATTGGATAATGGGGATATTAGGTGTTGGGAGTAGTGGAGGTAGATTAGATGGAGGGATATTAGGAGTTGGAAGCAATGGTGGTAGAGTGGATGGTGGAAGGTGTACGGTCACATGCTTTTGTGATTTGTAGGATGATGGAGGTGGAATGGCAATATATGTTTTGGGTGTATGATAGGGCTTATGATGGAAGGAGGCAGACTTAGGATGCATGGAGGAAGTACCAACATCTTTAGCTTGTTTCCCTTGGGGTGAGTATCCAAGGCCAAATGAGGGTGGAGGGACTTTGACATGGATGGGCTACAAAATACCTTGTTCATGAAGGCCTAAACATTTACCTTGGAATTTCATGTTTTGGAGTATGTGATGGACAATGGGACTAGGTGTGTTTTGGACACTAGACTTGAGTTCATTATTAGATGAAGAAGGTGAAGCGGATAAAGGTTGTTGTTTTCCTAAAGAATAACACTCATGGATGAAGGTGGATAGACCAATAGGATATGATGGAGGGATTTGCAATGGGGTCGATAGTGGGTGATGGAGGATCATTAGGATCTTGATTAGCATTGTTTTCACTTAGATCCAAGGTATTTGTTTGATCTTCTATGTGTGCTTGGGAGGCATATGCCTCATCAAGGGAAGTGGATGTTGATGGATCATGGATAGGACTAGGTGAACATGCATTTGGGATATTTTTCTCATGGATAGGTATAGGATCAAGTTGCCCATAGATAGCTTCTTCATAGGTAATATCTTGATCATAGAAAATATATAGGTTATGGAAAGGTTGGATGAAAGTGATTTGATCTTGATTAGGACTAGGGCTTGATGTTTCCACATGCTTAGGAGTAAACTCTTGATATAAATATTGGTTTTCTTGAATGGAAGTGGAAGGAGATGACTCTTGAATAGGCTTGACATGTTCTAGATGGTCAACAACATGAAACTCTTGATATAAATATTGGTTTTCTTGAATGGAAGTGGAAGGAGATGACTCTTGAATAGGCTTGACATGTTCTAGATGGTCAACAACATGGAGACATGATGGAGCTTGACTTGGGCTCAATGGGGGAGACTCTTGAATAGGCTCAAGGGGGAGACTACATGATGGGGTTGCAACAGTGGGCATAGTGTTTTAAGACTCTATGGTAGGTTCAAACATATGAGTTGGATAACAGGGCGGTGTTTGATTCCTTGCTAGTAGCCCTTGGGTCGCGTCCTTTGTAGGTGGATGGGTGGATTTGGGTAATGCCATAGGTTTACTTTTGAAATGTTTGAATTTAGGGCAATAGATTTGATGGAGGATTAGATGATGGTGGGGGTAATGAAGAGTTTGATGGGTTAGAAGGTGGAGAGGCCAATTGATTAGGACTAGGACATGGTGGCTTAGGGATAGGCATTTGATTGGATGGTGGTATGATAAAGTTATAGGGTGCATGAACTAGATTGGTGTCCCCCTTGTCAAATGGAGCATGAGAATTGAAAGGCTCTTGATTTTGTTGCCAAGTTTGACTTGGGCTCCTATGTTCTTGTTGTGATATGGGTGTATATGTTGATGTGGCATTGGCATGATAGGTAGATGGGTTAGGTTGGAATGATGATGAAGGTGACACATAGGATTGTGGTTGAATATGTTGAGGTTGGAATGGTGTTTGGAATTATTGTGGTATGATTTTTTGTTGTGATAATGATGGAGGGGTTGCATAGGATAATGGTTGTTGAGAGGTGTATTGATATGGATAAGGGTTGAAATTGGAAGAGGTGGGATAAGGCGATGTAGAATTGTTATGGAAGGATGTGGGATAAGGTGATATGGAATTGTTTTTATAGGTGGATGGATTAGATTGATATGGAATGGAGGGATATGCCACATAGGAATGAGGTGGAATTGATTGGTGTTGAATGAATAGAGGATGATGTGCTTGTTGGGTTTGAAAAGTGGCTATGAGATATTGGGCTTGTGCTATGAGTTGATGCATTTGAGGTGATTGGTTTGTTTAAAGTTGAAATTGTTGGATGAGGCCTTGGAGCCTGTGTATAATTTGTTGTGCTAAGGGTTGTGGTGCTTGATAAAGTGATTGAAGGAGGTTTTGGAATTGGGGTACTAGGTCTTCTAATGTTGGCATGGTGTCGCTTTTGGAAAATATTTGATTAAGATTACGATAATGATTTAAAATGATTAGTATGTGATTTCTTGAATGACTAGGATGATTTGTATTGGAAAGATTGGATGATGTGGAAAATATTTATTGAAAGTTTGACTTGGACAATATCAAACGCAAGATCTCACATGTAAATGTATGAACACACACACCAAACTCAATGATAAATTTGTCTTTCAAGATTAAATGTTATGATTAAGCAAACACTTGAATACACAATAACAAGCCTAAATTTATTCAAGTGGGTATGGCCAATTAGGTCTTGAGCTAGTATGCACAAGGTTGACTAGGGATGATTTGAAAGCAAAATCCTTCCACATAGCTGGGAGAAAGTGGTGCAGGGCACCATAACTTTTAATATGAAAATGTTGCAAGTGTTGGGTTATTGTTTAGTTTTGTGTATTTTTTATGTAATAAGGTATTTAAGATGATGAATAAGGTCATTGAATGTCAGTTAGGTCGTTGGGAGTCAATTTTGGTTAATATTGTGAAAATGGCAAAAAGTTGTAAAAAATTGCTATGCAACTTTGCATTTTTTGCATTTGGAGGAAGTTGAACAGTTAGAAGTTAAAAAGGTAGTTGTAGTAGGTTTATTTTGGTTGGAAAAGTATAAATATATCATGTAATTGTCTAACCAAGGTTCTTGAGGTGATTTTGTAAGTTGAACATAAATAAAATTTTGGTTTCCTACATTGTTCTATTGAAATTTGTTGCTACATGAGGTTGTATGGCCTTGTACGACCTACAAGTGGTCTCTAATTGATTTGAGTTGATGTGGAATTGAATATACTTTCCAAAAAAATTGGTCTCATCAAATTTCATTCAGTTTTGAGAATTTTAGAAGTATTTTACTCCAAACTGCTTGAAAACCTAGGTTTTTTGGTGATTTCAGTGAAAAAATGGATTTTTGAGTCATTCCATCGGTGAAATGGCCTGATAACCAGTGGAATGGAATTAATTATGATATTTTTTTAGTTTTAAAAGTTTTTAGGAGCGGGGTTTAAGGATTTGAGCAAATGGGTTGATGCCTTAGTTGGTTAAACTCATGATTTTAAGCAATTGAGATGCATAGGTGATAGGGTTTGTGAAAAAACTTTGTAGAAGTTGCTTTGGGAGATGAAAAATATTTTTAAAGACCATATATAACATGTTTGGGCTATTGGTATAAGGGTTTGAGGTTTGGGTTGTAAAAATAACAAAGTGACCTACCAAAACAGGCCTAATTAGGCCTATTTCAAGGCATAGCAACATTTTTTTGACCCTTGTGTTCCAAAGGAACCCCACCTAAAATTGAAGTATGTTTTAAAAGAGGAAAATGGGTACTAAAATATGTAAAAAAAAATTGGGTGTGAGGTGTGGTTTGAAAATTATGGAGGAAAAACCCTTTTTTTTGTGTTACAAGACATAGTGTCAAGTTGTGAAGAAAATTCATTTGTTTGATGTGCTAGGGTTTTGATAAATAGTTTTTTGAGTTAGTTTTAGTTTTTATACCTTGCTCTGCATAAAATTGGAATCAAAGAATAGGTCTATTTTAAAGGGAGAGAAAGTGTGAAACAAGAAGGAAAGTGTGAAGCAAAAAGTGAACAAAATGCCTACAAAAGGGAAAACCATTGCTAGAGAAGTGAATGAGCTGAAGGAAAAGCATGCTAGAGAGATGAGAGAGTTGAAGGAGAGGATTTTTGCTCTGGAAACAAGTCAGAAGAGAGGTATGGTCATGGGTGATGAGAGTGACTTTGAAGAAGAAGAAGAGGAGACGTAAGAAGAAGAGGAAGAGGAATTAGATCCTAATGATCTAAGGATGGTTAAGTTGCTGAGAGCAGTCAAGGAAGATAAACCCAAAGTGAAGATTGGTGTTCCTAAGTATGGAGGTAATTTGAATGATGGAGAAATTTTAGGTTGGATTGCAGCACTTGAAAATTACTTTAAGTGTGAAGATGTTCCTGAAGAACAAAGGGTGAAGATTGCAAAAACAAAATTGAAGGATCATGCTTTGTTATGGTGGGATTATGAGCAATTTGAAAGGAGAAAGAAAGGTAAGTCAAAGATTATTTCTTGGGAAAAAATGGTGGCAAGGCTGAAAGGTAAGTTTTTACTATTTGATTATCCTATTCAAATGTCTAAGAAACTCCAAGGTTTGAAGCAAAAAGAAATGGATGTCAAAGCATATACTGAAGAATTTTATAAGTTGAGTATAAGGGCAGGTCACATGGAGGATGGCATGGAGAAGGTTGCTAGGTATCTTAGTGGATTGAGATTCAACATCCAAGATGAGTTAACCTTGGAAAATCCAAGAATGGTTGAGGAGTGCTATCAAATGGCAACAAGGGTTGAAGAAAAACTTAAAAGAAGGCAAGACAAACAAACTAGGGGCAAGGACAACAATAATAGAGGAAGAGGTTCATTTTCTACTCTAAGGAAATCCTATGAAGGTCAAGAAGATGCAAGAAAGGACAAAGAACAAGTTGTTGATGCAAGAGGTGGACTTAGAGGTGGTAGATCAGGTTTTAGAGGCATATTTGGAGGTCAAGGAAGAGGTACGCAAGGATTCACAGGAAGGTGCTATCAATGCAACAAATTTGGACACCAAGCATGGCAGTGCAATGAAGGACAAGCTTCTACTTCACATGGAGGTGAAAGAAGGAATCAATTGGTGCAAGAAGATGACAATGAGAGTGTAAACTCTCCATCACAACATGCTACTCCTGAAGTTGGAGAATCATTAATGGTAAGGAGAACACTCATCAAAGCATCAAAGGAGAAGGAGCCATCACAAAGAAGGAAACTCTTCAAAACAACTTGCAAGTGCATGGGTAAGGTATGTCAAGTTGTCATTGATTCAAAAGTACATATAACATGGTTTATAATGACATGGTTGAGAAACTTCATTTTCCTAGAATACCACATGATACTCCCTATAAAGTTTCTTGGCTGAATGAGGGTCAATTTTTTCTGGTTAATGAGCAAGCCTGGGTTGAGTTCAATATAGGAGGGTATAAGGATAAAATTATATGTGATGTGTTGCCTATGGATGTGTGTCTTTTTTTGCTAGGGAGGCCTTGACAATTTGATAGGTATGCTTTGTATGATGGTAGGGAAAATACTTATGAGATAAACAAAGATGGAATCACTTTTACTTTGACACCCTTGAAGGAAGATGATAAAGGACAAGTTAAGCAAGCTAATGTGATGATGGTTGGTAGGAAAGAGTTCATAAAAGTAGAACAAGAGAAGGATAGAGACCTTGCAGCCACTTCTAACCTTGAAGGTAATAAGATAGTAGCATTGAAGAATGGTTTGAATTTGGAGGCAGATGATGTTGAGTTAAAGGTCAAGGATGAATTGATTTTGTAGATTCAAGATTGGTTTAAAATGTATGTTGATAAGAGGCTAGAGGAGGTGTTGTCTTCATTGTTTTCCAAAGAGGATAGTGGTCATCCCAATCATTTTGTATCAAAGATTGGTAAACTTGAGCAAGCAGCAGTTATAGGGGTAGAATATCAAATGGAAGAGTTGGAAAGGAAGGGTGAAGGGGTCAAAGATAAGTTGCAAGAGGAAAAGAGAAAGTTCAAGCACACAATGGGAGTGAAGAAGAAGGGAGTTAATTTAAAGAGAGGGAGAGACATGGTAGTAGGTAAAGAGGAAAGTTTGACAACATTTCCAAGTAAGGAACAAGTCAAGGAGCATCTACTAAACAAACTTTTGCGGTTGAAGCATGACTTGGGTGCCAAAGAGTTCAGCAAGACAAATGATGAAGTATGTTTTCAATTTTTGGCTCATTGGAAGGGATTACCAGATGAAAGTAGAATTTTTAGATTAGAAGATGATGGAATCAAGTCTGGATCTCATGTGGCAGCACTGTTCTCAAGGGGACTTGAGTTCCTTTTCCCGGGGAGTATGGTGCAGGGCACCATAGCTTTTAATATGAAAATGTTGCAAGTGTTGGGTTATTGTTTAGTTTCGTGTATTTTTTATGTAATAAGGTCTTTAAGACCATGAATAAGGTCATTTAATTTCAGTTAGGTCGTTGGGAGTCAATTTTGGTTAATATTGTGAAAATAGCAAAAAGTTGTAAAAAGTTGCTATGTAAGTTTGCATTTTTTGCATTTGGAGGAAGTTGAATAGTTAGAAGTTAAAAAGGTAGTTTTAGTAGGTTGGTTTTGGTTGTAAAAGAATAAATATATAATTTAATGGTCAAACCAAGGTTATGGAGGTGATTTTTTAAGTTGAACATCATTAAAATTCTGGTTTCCTGCATTTTTCTATTGAAATGTGTTGCTACAGGAGGTTGTATGGACTTGTATGACTTGTAAGTGGTCTCTAATTGATTGGAGTTGATGTATAACTGAATATACTTTCCAAAAAACTTGGTCTCATTGAATTTCATTTAGTTTTGAGCATTTTAGAAGCATTTTA
The DNA here is from genome assembly GCA_007258455.2 of Sequoia sempervirens. Taxonomy (NCBI): domain Eukaryota; kingdom Viridiplantae; phylum Streptophyta; class Pinopsida; order Cupressales; family Cupressaceae; genus Sequoia; species Sequoia sempervirens. The sequence continues at coordinate 111,137 of VDFB02256160.1, read as the reverse complement.
CTCCAAATTGCTTGAAAACTTAGGTTTTTTGGTGCTTTGAGTGAAAAAATGGAGTTTTGAGCTATTCCACCGGTGAAATGGCCTGATAATAAGTGGAATGGAAATAATTAGGATTTTTTTTGAGTTTTTAAAGTTTGCAAGAGAAGGGGTTAAAGATTTGAGAAAATGGGTTGATGCTCTAGTTGGTTAAACTCATTATTTTAAGCAATTAAGATGCATAGGTGAAAGGGTTTGTGAAAAAGATCTGTAGAAGTTGTTTTGGGTGATGAAAAATGTTTTTGAAAACCATATCTAACATTTCTAGGCTGTTGGTATGAGGGTTTGAGGTCTGGTTTGTAAAAATCACAAAGTGACCTACCAAAACAAGCCTAATTAGGCTTATTTCAAGGCGTAGCAACAATTTTTTGACCCTTGTGTTCCAAAGGAACCCCACCTTCAATTAAAATATGTTTTAAAATAGGATAATGGGTACTCCAATATGTAATTTTTTTTTTGGTATGAGGTGTGGTTTGAAAATTATGAAGAAAAACCCCTTTTGTTGTGCTACAAGGCATAGTGTCAACTTGTGAAGAAAATTCATTTGTTTGATGTGCTAGGGTTTTGATCAATAGTTGTTTGAGTTAGTTTTGATTTTTATACCTTTCTCTACATCAAAAATGGGTAACTCACCCTTCACCTTCACTTCCCAGAGGTATAAAGTTCTTTGGGGATTAGCCAAGAGTGACAAGATTTCAACTCCCAAAGGAGGGTGTCTTTTGATTCACCTCTCGATTGAGGTCATCCCTTCGAGTGGTGTGTTCTCCAAGAAAGCCTCCTAAGAAGGGTATGACAAAAGTGAACCAAGTGAGGTTTTTTTATCACACATGCACTTGATTCACAATAGCAGTTGTTAATTTCCCTTTAAAAAATTGAAATGTGTGTAAAACAATTCAAGCACTTGTTCTTTTTAGATCCCAAAGCCAAATGTGTAGGAAGACAATTTTTTTATTTTAGCCCAATTTCAATAATGTGACAGCAAACAAGATGTTCTTTTTAAGCCCAAAATCTAGGTGTGTGATCAAACAAGTTGTTCTTTTTAAGCCCCAAATTGAAGTGTGTTGACAAACAATGATTAGAGATGAAAGATGGAATGTGTGCATCTGATTATTTTTTATCCTTAAATTTGTTGTAGATATTGATGCCAATGCTATTCCAACTCCTTAGATTCACCTACAAAATCAAAAAATGATATTATAATGCAGCCATAAAAAAAAATAGCTCATTAGAAAATTGCAATTTCAGATACATGTTTTTAACATAGTCAAATTAGATTCGATTGAAGACATTATTGATCTGAAAAATAAAAAATCAAAGAAGAGATCCCTGCTATTTTTTTGAGAGCTTTCTATAAATATAAAGAAGTTAGAAAAATTCTCTATTTTGCACCCAAAAACACGGATTTGTGAAAAGCCTACAAAAGACAAAGATCTAATTTTTTTGCATTGTATTTGACCTCCAAATTAAATCTATAAAACATAAAACCCCATTAGAATTTTAAGGGCTTTCCAAAAATGTAAAAATTCTGAAAAAATCATCGATTTGCACCCAAAAAGTTAATTTTATGAAAAAACATAAAATCGTGATAACTCCTACAAAAATGACGATAAAACCTCAATTTTTCTACTGTAGCTTCCTTAGATGATGAAAAAACTTCTGTGAAAATTTTGTAGAAATGTTTGCATATGTTTGGAAGATATGAAGAAATTTGTAAAACCTGGGGTTTTGTCCAAAAACAACATAAATCTGCAACAAAAAGTTAATGAAACCTACAAAAAGCAAGCTAGATCAAAGGATTCATGTCGAGTTCTCCAATGTAGTTAGGGAAAATTATCTTAGGGAAAATACACATAAACAATCATAATGAAACCCTAACAAACACAATAGAGCACAAACTAGCATGAAATGAAAATAAGAAAGCAAAGCAAACAGATCTCCAAGCTAGATTTGATTTATCTCTATTGCTCTTCTCAACCTCACATGAGAATGCAAGACTTTGAAGGATTGAATGATTTGATATGTTGATGTTGATTGCTCATTTTCACAGCATAACAATAAAATGGAGATGATAGAGGAAAAATAGATAGATAGATGAGAAGATTTGAGGAAATTTTGGTAGAGTGAAGATACTAGAAGAAGATTCGATTTGAAATGGCCTGTGTGAGGCTAGATTTATAAACAAGAGCTGATATAATTTGATGGCTAAGATTAAAATTCAATTGTGTGATGTGTATGGCTAGGATTAAAAGTTGATTTTAGTGCCTGTGTCGCACATTAAGTGGGTTATGACATGAGGCTAAAATTAGGATGTGAGGGAATAAGTGTGATTCTTCTATTTATTTTGGAGAGAAAAGATGCCTATGAGACACAATGAATGGGGCTAAAAATAGGATGTGAGTGGGAATCTCATAAATTTAAATAATAAAATTATTTAAATTGTTTGTGCATGTGAAGAGTTGTAGTCAAATGACACATGTTGCAATGTGGTAATAAGTGAGGGATTAATTCAAATATTTAATTTGAATTATTTTAAGACATGTGAAGAGAAATTAATTAAATAAATGATATTTATTTAATTAATTGGGAAGGTGGTTAGGTGGGATAAATGGGATAAGGTAATGACCTAGGGTAAAATATTACAAGATGTCTTACAAAATCAACAATTTTGGGTGTCTACATACACAACATATATAATGTGAAATGTATCAATGTCATGAAGAGACTTGACATTGTTAGCCTATAATGCTAGGAAACCTTAGGAATGACAAGGTTTAGAAATACAACAACATTGATAGTATGAAAGATATGTCAGGATGAGACATCATACTACTAAGCTATAATTGAATGATCACTTGAGCATTACTTTACTTTCGAATGAAACCCTAGGTTGGGATTAACCTGTTTGGGTCGAGAAGTATATTTGATTAATGATTGAAACCCTAAGTTAAGAATTACCTACTAGGTTGGAATATTTACGTGATTACCCATTGAAACCAATAGGTTGAGAATAACCTACTTGGTTGGGTTGTTTATTTGATCTTTGTTTAGAACACATAGGTTTAGATTAACCTATATGATCGGACTGATTGACGATTATCTTGGAAATTTAAGTTAGAGTTGTTACCTAATAGGTTGTTTAATACTCTAGATATGAAGTCATATTTTTTGCAAGATTCTACTCTTTGAATAACCCTTTTTACCAAGGAGATTACACTCTCAAATAGAATCATTTATTTATATGATTATTCTTTGATTGAGGTCATTAATTGATGAGACTATACTCTTGATGAGAATCACTTATTGATGTGATATATTCCTAAATAGAATCATTTATTGATGATTATTTATTCTATGATAAGATGATGCTTATGTAGCTATACTTTAGAATATCAAGTTATTTATTATGAAGCTCTTGTAAAGTTAGAGTCTTGAAGGGACCATAGGTTATTCCTAGGATTAGATTGTCCAATGAAGGGAATAACTTATGCATGTGAATACTTAGAAGAATTATCATTATGATTTGGAATAGGTTATTCCTGGGATTAGATTGTCTAATGAAGGGAATAACTTATGCACATGAATACTTGATAGAAATATCATTGTGAATTGGAAAACGAAATAGGTTGCTGATGAGGTTAAATATTATCTATGGAAGGAAATTACCTATGCATAGTATATGAATAGTCATAATCCAAATTGAGCTAGGGTAGTGTATGTGAATAGGACGACTTTCACTCAAAGTACTGGGTGAGAATACTTTGGCCAAAGTAGTTTAATTTTCCATTGGTTACACTATCAATTCATTATGTTCCTTTTATGCATGCTAGTTCAAGATTGTAGTGTATACAAGTTCTAGTTATGTAGGACACAACACTAAGCTCAGGAAGGCTATTGTTATGAGGTTACCATGCCAATCCCCTCGTTGAAGGGTAGGGCCATCTTACCATATGTGGTAGATGTGCAAGGGATCACATTGAGTCTATGGTTGATAGAAAATCACTTGAGTAATGCTTCTCCTCATCAGTTGGTAGCCGAGGTTTGCAGATGTTTGTGCTAGTATTGGGGACAACTAGAGTCTATGCACTAGAGAACAGGGACATCTAGAATGTATGAACCAATGTTACGACATTAGGACCAGTTTGTATATCTATTGCCAATGAAGCTCAGAAGAGCTACGCATGTATGTATCTTGTACCCATTTATATGAAAGGTTGTAATCATGAATGATAAACTATTTATTCAATATGAAATCTATGTTATGGAAAGATTTGTGGAATTACCATGAAATGTAATGGAAGTTTGGAATAGTTTTTATTTCAAATGTGCATGTAATTTACATTATGGAAAAGAAAAAAATTTATTGCTATGATATGACATCATGGTTAATTCACTTAAGGTGAAAACTTTGAAATTTACTGAGTAGAACATTGGGGTTGTTACAGTTGGAGATATGATATTTTGGTTTGGGATTTAATTTTTTTTCTTTGTGGATGTTGCACTCCTATATTTTCAAGCCATGAGTGTTGCCAAGGAAGTTTTTGTTAATTGTAGAAGCTTGGCAGTGTTGTTGGTTGTCTTGATTGGTCCAAAAAATGCTTCACATTTATCTGCATTTATGTCTCTTCTCCTATGGCTTGGTGGGCATGCTCTCAATGTCTATGCAGTGTCTTAGTTCAAATTTAATGTGTTAAAGTGGTTTGCAAGATGTTCTGATAATGTCATATCTCTTGATTATGTCTTATGTACTTCTGGGATAAAGCATTTTGTTCATGTTTTGTCTACGGTAGTTTTTTGGTGGCATGGTAGTATGAAAGAAGTATCTGGAAGTGTTGTTGGATGTTCATGGAACATCCCTTTGTGATTTGAATATTAGTGGTTGATCTCTTTTGGTGTTTTATTGTGTTTGAGTTGGTTCTTTGGGTTATTTGTGGATGTATGGCTGACAGGGCTTGCTATCTTGCTTGTGTTATGTGCTTGAGGGTTTGCACCAGCATACAAAGTTGTGTTAAGATGTATTTGGGTCCTGACCTATCTTGTTGAGGACCACACTGAGTAAATTCAATTGGAAGTATGTTTTTGGATCAACTGGTTATGTGCTTCACATGTCATCTATATGTTTCCCTATTTCTGACTTGAGTTGATGTGTGCCAACATATGAGTTATTTGGGATCACATTGGAAGATGCAATAAGGTTTTTTTGTCCTCTTTATCTTCTAGATAGGACTGCTTTGCACCGCATTGATGTTTTGTGGACGACATGTTGAGATTATTGTTTATCTTCTTTCTGGCCAACCTAATTGATGTTTTATGATCTTGCAAAAGATATAAATGGAAGATCAAATAAATTTAAATTTGAAGAGTGTGTGGAATTTGTTGAATATCTCACAAAATAAGTACAAAAGTGTGTGGAAGATAGATCAGATGTGCTTTAATGCCTCAGTCAATAGAGTGTATTGTTGACACATGTAAATTCTAAATCTTCATGTATCTTGCTCTAAGATAGTGAATCTCATCAGGTCCTTGTATCTTGCCCTATATTTGTGTGCTTCAGTTTGCAAGTTCTTTGTATCTTTCCCTAAGGTTGTGTGCATTAGTTTGCAAGTCTTTTGGCAGTGAGCCTTTTTGTAACTTTTGTAAGCAATGAGCTTCATATATTGTGAGTTAACTCTCACTGTTGTTTTTCCCTCATTGGGTTTTCCATGTAAATATGGTGTTATCTTGTGAACGGGTGTTCCTTGTTTCATTTTTCACTATTGCTTTAATCAAATTAAGGGTTAAATTGGTTTATCTTTCAGTGTTGAGGGTTGTTGACCTTTTTAAGGAACTAAATTTATTTATCTTTCTTTTTTGTTGATATGTTTGAGGGTTTTGGATCTAGTAAAGAAGTTTGAGTTTGCTGAAGGGTTTAGGTTTTGAAAAGACCGATTCAACCCCTAGTCTTCAGGTGTGTTATACACTTTTTTCCCCTTTTATCCATTTATTTATTACTCTTTGACCTTTTCCTTTTCTATTTTTGTGTTTCTTCCTATAGTGTAGATACAAACTATAACTTTAATTTACAGATTCCAATGTTCCATCCCTAGCTTATGCAAAATAAAAATAAGAGTTTTCCTAAACCATCCTATCATACACACTTGTTTCATCACCCACTATACCCCATATTTATACACTTTCATAATGTATTACATCACTTAACTTAGGCACTTTTGCATTTCCCCTTGTTATGATAATTTTGTGGTTTCTAGCTAATAAGAATTTTAGATATTTGAAATCTCCCAACAACCACCTTACATTTTCTACACACACTTAACCTTTCAACCCTATGTCAGATAGAATGATCATACTATGAATGCTTTCAGCCCCTCTATATTTTTTATATCTAAATTTTGTTGGAAAACGTGCCTCAAGCTTATTGACATGAAACTCTGAAAGAGAAAAATCGGTGAGACCCTCTGGAAGTCTTACCGACTAGCAATTGTGTTCAAAAGTTTAAAGTCGCTGAGACTTTGGTTCTGTCTTGCCGACGGGAGTCATCGGCAAGACATGTCTATCGCTGTGAGTTTTCCATCTCATTCCACCCGGATAAACCTCCTGCCGATGGGTTGGTTCCTAGTGGTAGTCGGGGAGACTCGTGGCGACGAGTGGCATCGAGGAGAGGCATGAACATTTAGAATGACTCATTCCGACCGAGTATGTCTCACCGAGGTTTTACAAATTAGTGACGGATGGAACACATCGAGGAGACGGTATGAACTTCAGAGTGACTCATTCCAATAGTGCTAGTCTCGCCGATGAGTTGGCTCCTGGTGATCTTCGGGAAGACTCTTGGCTGACAGGTTTGCAGTCGGTATGAACTCTTGCCGAGAGTGCTAGTCTCGCCGACGATTTTGTTTATGAACTCCCGATGTTTTTCCACGTGATGAACTTCAGTGTAACCTCTTGCCGATGGTGTTGTTCTTGCCGATAAACTGGTCAGGGTGACATGAACTATCGATGACATCGGTGTAACTTTGGTTGATGATACTAGGTCAAGTTTTCATTCGATAAGAACTCTTGCCGATGGATGTGGTCTCACCGACAAGCTGGTGAATTCGATATGACTTCTCAGGGTGTTGCCGATAGTGATGATCATGTCGATGGTTATGTGATCGGGCATTTTGGCATCGGGGAGACACGGTCTCGTGTCTCACCGACATGCGATTCCGTTTGAACTTCCTTGATCGAATGACTATCCTACATGGTCTGTTTTGAACAAATCAAAGAAGCAGAATGTGAATTGTTAGCAGTTGGACTATTGCGACCGTTCCTGTGAGGGAGATGAATAGACTGTGAGAGAATGGATTACTCTCTGGAAATGGTGGATGATGATGAAAATTTTGAGATAACGAAAGGGTTGTTTGATTGAACACGATTTGATCAGTGTGTATGAATTCAATTCAGAGAGTATTGTAACAGTGATGTTTTGTACAAGGTTGATCAAGGAAATGTTGCTACTATAAATTGACATCAGCAAGTGAAGTATGTACTCTATATGGAATTTTGTTTACTATAATACAAAGAGGATTTTCTTGGTGTGGTGGGTTTTTCTCCCGTAAGGGTTTTCCCACATAAATCTGGTGTTCAATTGCGTATGTCTTTATTTCTCTTTTCTATTATTTCTTTCTTGTGTATCTTAATTGGACTATAATTGAAAATTTAAAATCACCTCTGCATTCTTCCCTGAGGTTTTGGCGTTAGGAGAGTTTGTTATGCACCTAAGCTTTCCTTACAAATTTTAGATACAACCATTTGAAGCTTGTGAATGGGTTAATTGGAGCTCCATCATCTAGAAATAATTTTGTAAATATATGTAAAATGAAATGCAATTTCCTAACCTAATATTTGGTGATGAGCCCTTACATATTAGTAGTTGTACAAGGTTGGGTTTTGTGTGTGGCATCAAAAAATAAGAAATATTCTTGCCACTTAGTCTAATCTTCAATGATCCCTCTCATCTTACTAATTTCATTGGGTTAGCTCATGTGGTGGCATCGAAAAGGAGATAAAATAAAAGAATAGAAAATATAAATCTAAAGTATGAAGCCTATGAGATAAATCAAATAAAAATAAAAGAAGCCCAAAGGAAAAATCAAATCAAAGAAATAAAATGCCATGCTAGACTCAAGATGTCCCTCTTCTTATCCATCTCTTTCTACTATGCTTCATTTTATAAGTTATTCTAGGATTCCTTCTATTCCATTTCTCCTACTATTCATGGCCTGAATATTAAATTATATCCTAGCATACTTTTCCATACTTACAATCACCTAGTCCTTATGTAAAACCCTGTCCCGCAACCTAGAGGACGATGCACACTGCGGAAGCACAACTAATTTTTTTTTAAAAGGTAAAACAAGACGAGTAAAGTATCCTACTCTAACCACATACATCCTCTAGGCCACGCAACGCGTCTACATGTAACCCCATTACTTATAAAATTAAACCAACCATAGCATAAGAATATTAAACTCAAGCTACAACATACAATAAAGCATTAAACCATTGCAAGATAAATCTAACACATAGAAATGTATTGAAACATATTTCCACAGATACAACACCACATAATCATCCAATACACCTTAAGTCCAATAATGAATAGATCATAAATTTTATTACAATTACATCACAAGTTCACCTCGATACAATTGAGGTATTACAATTATACATATAGATCCACAATTACAATGAAGAAGGAGAAGAACAACTCCCGAGAACCACACGAGCTCCTTGAACAAGAAGATCCTGCCATCACGAACAGGAAGAGAAACTCAACAGTGAAGAAGCACGCCACCCAACCATATGGTACCTGTAGGCCCAACCCCCGTGCTAGGAGATAGTAATAGGTAACCAAGACAACCTACTACCTCTAGACACAGACAATATACAATACCACATTGTACCAGTAAATACAAAACAACATTGTACTAGTAAACACAAAATATAAGGTTACATTGCTTCTAGAACCACAGAATCAATACATCCACTGTACAATACAAACCGATTGTTGTCATAGGAGGAGTGTCATCACAAAGGTTGCATTGGTTATCTAAAGGAGTTCTTCCTAGGTCTCGACCCCTATCTTGGGTTATCCTGGTAACCTCTCACAAACCCAGCCCCATATGCACACCAATGCGAAATTGATTATCTTTCGTGAAGACAAAATAATGATCTTACCATTCCAGGCCTTCCTAACTCATCTCAAGTCTCATACTATCCCTTGAGCCAATGAGCGAGGCTAAATTATCTGATTAAATATATTAAGCTACTCTATCCCTAATAAAGGTTATTTAATTTTCGTTAATTAAACTGACTTTCACACGAGTTGTCATGTGACCCCTTTGTGTCCCAGCCCCCATTGAAAGCCACTCCCCTATCGAAAACACAATAACATATTCCACAACCCAAGGGTAGACAATGCACAAAATACGATAATAAATATCAATCATTCTATAAAGAACAACACATCTCGTTCATAGTAACCGGGTGCTCAAGTTAAATCACACAACCCGTTCATAGTAATCGAGTGTTCAGACTAATTCACACATCCCTACGGATGTCAAATATTGAATCCCAAATACATGCACTACCCAAGGAAATCTCAAAAAGGGTGAACAAAAGATACAATAACTCTTTCACAATTTTACAATCTTTGGAAGACTTATATTTTTCTTGACAACAAATATCTCCAATTCCCAATACACAATAACAAGAAGCCACTCAAGTAATTAAATAAATGACCATTAGGATTTCTTAAATCCAATAAATCCACAACGAATTAAACCAACTGCTTAACTTCTAGTTTGACAATTACTCATAATATTCAATTCAAATTGCCCACAAATGTGAACAAAAAAGAACACAACTTAAAATAATTTAGGCACTTAAATAATCTAATATTCGGATTTCCTAAATCCAAATTGAATTAATATCTCATCACATGCAATTATTCAAAGTAAATATAATTCCATTTGCAATAATAAGGAAATAAAATAAAACTATTTATTTAACTTCAATTCCACAGTTTCGTATAATAATAACAAACTCAATTTCTCTATTACAATCATTGCATTATAAAATCCTCTACTTGCACATTAAAAGTTTTAATGATACAATATCTATTTAAATATAAATCAACTTTCTCTTCAAGTCATTTTATTTTAAGATTTACCAGCCCATGCATTTGCATGTTTATACTAAAAATATATACTTCCGTTTACAAATCATAAAAAAATTAAAACTAATTGTTAACTCAAATTTTACAAATACATATAAATAAAAATCTCAATCTTTCTAATAAAATCAATTTATTATAAAACACCTACTTGTGCATTGCATTCATTAATTAACAACATAATATTCATTTAAATAAATATATTTTTTAAATAAATAAATATATATATATATATATATATATTCTAATTACATAATCTAATTATTCTTTTCCAATATTCATTTTAAAATATTTAATTGTGCATGTGCATGCACCTATTTAAAAATACATTTAAATATATTTATATTTAAATATTCTAAAATTATATGCAATTTTTTTTATATATATATATATATAAATTTACAATTTTCAAACAATACTTATCATAAAACCAGTTTGTTGCGACTTTAATAACTTTTGTTTTCGGATCTAGGTTTCTTTGAATTTTCTATTGTGTTAAAAATCATTCCCTACATGGATCTAAATCTTCAACGGTAATTTACCATTTTCTATAGAAGAATAAATTTTATTTTCATAGGAAGAGATTTCTAAGTTTTGATTTAAATTCAACAGAGGTTCAATAATTCTACTTTTCACAGGAAAAGGTTTCTAAGTTTTGATTTAAATTCAACAAAGGTTCAATAATTCCACTATAATTTCCTTCTGTATAAATCTATTTCAAATACTCAATTTAACTTTTGTATAAATCTATTTCAAATACTCAATTTAATAAATCTATTTCAAATACTCAATTTAACTTTTGTATAAATCTATTTCAAATACTCAATTTAAACAGATGATCTAAAATAAGCTTCTTCAGTAATGAAAACCTTTTCTAATATTTTCCAATTTGCATTACCATAATTAAATAACTCTTTCAAATCAAAATTCACAAAAACAATTTAGGAACCTGTTCCAGAAGAATTGTTGCCCCGAGGAATGTTGAGCTTCTCTGTAGCTTCAATTTTTCAAAGTAGCCAAAGCTTCCTCCAGTGCAATTGTCTCTTTCCAAACGAGCTTCTCTGTAGCTTCAATTTTCCAAAGTAGCCAAAGCTTCCTCCAATGCAATTGCCTCTTTCCAGAAAACACAACAGTACATAGCCAAGAATTCTACAGCCAAGATTCTAAAACAAATTTCTCAAATAGATCCACAATTTCCTCTCCAATTTTCAACAACCCCATCAAAAACTCCCGTGAAACAACTTTCTTCACTTTTTTCCAATATTTTCCTCTAATAATCAATTTTCAACAATAAGATAACAATTTTCTAACTCACAGTTATCCCAACAAAATATCCTTTCATTCAACAACCAAAGATATTTTCCAACCACATGCATTTAAATAAAATAAAACAATTTACTAATTGCAACCAATTTAAATACTCTTATTTATTTAATTACCATTTATTTTTAATAATAAAAAATACTCAACAACATAACTAAATTAAATTTATTTATTTATTTATTCTAAAGCTTTCACAACAATAATTCAATTAATTAAATATATAAATCAATACACATTTAATCTACCAAATTAAACTTGCACAATAATAAAATACCCAAAACAACAATGATAAGGCTAAAACTAAAACTCAAACTAACGACACACTGTACTAGGGTAAAGGTATGACTAGGTAACCCTTTACTATCTCCCAATATTACTGTTGAGTAGTGGACACGCTCAGACCTGTGAAACCAGGTGAAGCTAATGTCATGTACCTGCAATCCTGCAAACAAGCAAATGTCGTACATGTATACAGATAGTAAGTTCATACACACTGTGAAGAGAGAATTATGAAAATCATAGGGCACTCGCAAGCGAGAGATGCAATACCATCCCCTTCACCAATACTGTCACATCAAGATTGACGAAATAAAAACATCAATAATCAATAAATGAGCATACATCAATATTAACTCAAATAAAAACTATGCTAATGTGGAAGCATGTTATAAACAAATAATCAATCACAACATCAACTCATCAAAATATCACCACGTCCAAGTAACATCCAACAGTGACATAAAGTTTATCAAACAGTAACATAAAGTCAAGATAAACAACCTCATAAAGTCTAGATGAAATCTAAGAAGTTGTCCAGACAAGGTAAACGGAGGGGCATTACACCTTACATATTATTCTCATCTCCTTTTCCCTCAAAATCCATTGTCCATATTATAAAAATCCCTCAAATGGCTCATATCAAGGCATCCTACACTTCCCTTAGCCTTCACACACTTTGCACTATCCACTACCACACACTTTACCACCTCCATTTGACACAATATGTTTCATATGAAAGATGGAAGTAAGAAAATGTCTTGTTTTCCTTGATGCCTAAGCCTAGGATCACAATATTGGAACATATTGGCCAAGTTATCATCATAAATATACACTTTAGGTCTTTTCCTTGATGCCTAAGCCTAGGATCACAATATTGGAACATATTGGCCAAGTTATCATCATAAATATACACTTTAGGTCTTTTTGTTTATCGTACACTTTTTTTCCTTTTTGTGTATTCTTTTATTTCCCAATTTCAATTCAATTATCCTTTTTATTTCTCATTTTTTAAAATTTTCCACTAATATTTTATCTTAGAGTTTCCTTATTTCCTTTTTATTTTCCCTTGTCTTCCTTTTATCTATATTTATTATAAATTTCCTTGTGTTTGGAATACCTTTGCGTCTTGCATGATTGCCACTTTTTCTTGTTTTATCATGCTTGCATGTATATATTCACTTTTTCCTTTATGTTTTTTATTATGTACTATATTGATATGATGACATGAAGGATGACGATCTATATTTAGTTGTCACGTATTACTATTAGGAATAACTATATATGATTAGCCTAATGTTGTCTCAATTGTGTCCTTAATTTCCTTTTCCATTACCCATTTTTTATAATGTTTAATTATTTTCATTGCTTTTATTAACCCTTGTTTTTTTCTTCATAACTCTCCTTTGGAGGTATGACCTAGTCATTCCCCTCCCTTTTCCCCCATTGTGTTTCCACTTAATCAATTGGAGGTATATTATTGTTGCTCTCCTTTTGATAGATTGTCTCATATCATACATTGGGGTCATGGCCTAGATTTTTCCCTTATTCATAACTTTTCTTCATTTTTCCTCATCAAATCTAATGAGACCCAATATTAGCTAGTTTTTTATTGTTTTAGTTCATGATTTTAGACATTTCTAGATACTCATTTCATATACATTCCTAAACCTATCTACCTTTTTATGTCCTTCATGCAACTTGAACCAGGTTTTGATGTATGGAAATATAATTATGATATGTTGGTAATTACATGATTAAATGTGTGAGTGTGTATGAAATGCAATATGTATCTATGCTTAATTTATGGTTATTAGTATTGTGCATATGTTAGATGAATTAACTCCTTTTAGTTGAGAAGCCAGAGTAAGTAGAGTGTAACTTATAGCAACTAAGAAGCACAACCCGTAGACAAAGGATTTCATACAAAGATGCAGGGGAGATTCTAGAACAATAGGAACACAAAAAGTTGCAAGAATGGAAGCGCTCATTGATGAGGATGATTATGAATCACCAAGCCATTTAATAAGACATCTAAAGGAAGGAGTTTATAGTGATTGGGAAGGCAACGTGACTGTTTCCACAGTACATGTCTCTATTAAACCATTAGAAATAGAGTTCCAGTCCTAGTCGTATTCTTCCATCTTTTCAGTTACAATTTCAGTTATATAGAATTTTTCACTCTATTTCATAGGGGAGTGGTAATTTGAATTTAGTTTTTGTTTTGAGTCCTCATTCTAATAAACCTCCCCCAAACCTATATAGTTGGCTCAGTGGTTGAGGAGTAGATATAGCATATGGATATGTTCATATAGAATAGTTTTTCTATAACACAAATAGTTTTTTGTTAGTTTCTTATTATGCTTTCATGAATAATATATCTCTAAAGATTCTTGTTAGATTGTGAAATCTAGTTATATGCAATGAAGATGCTTCAGTTTATTGTTATGTTCAGTTGATTCAAGAATTTTATATTTGAGTTTATTCTTTAGGTACAACCACTTGAGCAAGGGCCACTCAAGGTAACTATTCTCCACTTTAATTTCTGAACTTTAATTTTTGTTGTTATATTAGATGCTTTCATTATTACAGTCATCTTAATCAGATTCTTTATTTCCTATATGTGAATGAGATCTTGTATTGCACTTCATGTTTTGTTGTCTCTATACATTATCCTATGAAGTGAGTCAAAGTTAGCAATGTTAAGTTAATTGCAGAGTTCAGGTTTTAACAGTGAACTAGTCACAGTCTTAAGCTATAAGTACCCATAGCAATAGTTACAGATTTAATCATTTTTCTTGTTCTATAATTTGTGTGTTATTTCTGTCAACCACCTATTCTAGATGATATAGGCAATATAGAATATCTAGATGCACATATAGTGCCAACATCATCACAAGCTTATGTCATCCTTGGTTGATAATTAAATGGAGTATTTACAAGGGTTTATTAGACTATTCAGTTAGGAACCACCTCTGAATTGTGTGCCTATCACCAAGTTTACTATGCATTAGTTGGGCCTAACAAAATCCTTGTTATCTCTCTTATTTCTCTTTTTCCCCCTAAACTATTATCCTTAAAATGGATAGATCTCTTTTCTTGATACATTTTTTCAATAACTTTAAGGGGGTAATGTATCCCATGTTGTTCACTTTTCTCCTTCATTATTTTGATTATTATCCCTTGACCTTTTCCTTAAAAACAACTATATTTGACAATTACTATAAGTTTGGTCTAGCCCTTTTATCCAATTAGATGTTTACCTTATAACTAGTGATGGCATCATCTTGTCTTTAGTAGGGGGTAACCTATAGCCAAGGTAGTGAATGCCAAATATCCAATGTGGTAATTTTTAAATATCTAGTGTAGCAACCTCAAATTTGTTTGTTAGTCCCAATTATTGTTTGTCATCATTGGCACCTTTTATTATTGGCTTGGTATTATTTTACTATAGGATCTCTTCTATAGTAAAATATATCATTCACATAGCATAATTTACTATACACTACTTCAACAAACATCTTATTTATTGAGTCATAAACCTAATAAAGTGTGGGAAAAATATAAGGTAAAAAATTGCATACTTTATAATTTTATTTGTTGCATTAACAATCATTTTATTCATCACCAATACATGTGTTTTAGATCCCATTTTTCATATCCCTTGGTCTATTCCTAAGTGTGCATGTGTCACCTTGTCCCCTTTCAATAGTTTACCCATTTTTTATTTTTTATTTATTTTGACACATAGTCCTACATGTGTTTCCCCCTTGCATGAATCCTTACCCATTTACCTTATGAGAATATATCCCCTTAATCAAACTATTTAATAAAATCCTATGTCCTAATCCTAATGCAATAACCACATTCAAGCTCCTAAAATCTTAAACTTTACATCTCCTTATGATTGGGAAGCACCACCCCTAGGTCAAAAACCTTTCTCCCAAGTAGTCCTAGTAAATTGACCCTTTTTTAATTCCAGTACTTCTATTACACCCTGTTGTGTTACTACTTATTTACTTTTACCTAGTTGGGTGAAAATGCTTGGAATGAGTGTATTTATGCTTTATGTGTTTTGGAAATGTGAAGAATAAATGTTGATTCAATTTTATGTTATTGAAATAATTTTGATTATGAAAATATATGATCCAAGTGAATGTATAGTTTTTAGCTAACTACTATTTCAAAGTGTAAAGTTGGTTGCAAGAAAAGTATCAAGCCTCTTGAAGAGAGGGGAAGTATCACTCAAGGAGAAGAACTTGGTCTAGTAACCTTTGATAAAAGACCTAAACTAAGCTTTCATACACACACTTCTAGTTTGTTCAAGTCGGGAAAATAGTTGGGGAAGAGTAAGTTATTCTTAGTCTTGCTTGCGTTTATTTTTGTGAATGTTCATTCTTAGGAGTTGAAGTATTGAGTCTCTTTGATTATGTGAGTTCTTCTTTGTGTATTTTTGATACAGTATATATATGCATAATATGTATATATATGTTTATATGCATGTGTCAATGGAAAACTCATGCACATAAGTAAATACATGCATAAGAATACGTAGATAGACATATCTACGCATGCTCATGTATGGGTCACCCATATACAATGTCATACAAACAAGGTGAGATATACATACATATAAATATACATACCATGCATATATGTCAATCGATATGACTATGAATATGTGTTTAAATATAAGGTATGCTATATATGTATATATATATATAGTATATAAGATTATACATATATACATATATTAACCTACGAGTATGTATTGATGAAATAGATGGATACATCCATACTAGTACGTTAACATATATATATGTGTGTGTGTGTGTGTGTATACACGCTTACATTAATATGTGAATGTGTATTTGATTATCGAATACTATGTAATATAAACTTGTGAATCAAGATATATATATATAATCATTATGTATGTTTAATAATGATAACGTTGGATTACTTAACCATCACATAGCATTTAATGTATAGTCCATGATATGTAATGCGCACAACATGGTAAATAAAGGGTTAGGGCTATAACAATGTGTATGTCTATTATCAAATGATGCTTAAAGTGTTGTAATATAAAATGGACAACGCTATACCAATAAGCTCTTATGTTACTATTACTTCCTTACGTGTAATCTTGGTAGCAAAGACTTTGTCAAATCAAACAATAGTAAATATTCATGTGTAGAAAAAGTGTCAACCAAGCTAAATAAACCAACAACAACCATGAAATATGGTGTGAATGATATCATGTGGCATCAACCAATAAAGGAATGAATCGATTAGAAGTCTACCTTTCAATATGAATTTCCTGTTTATGAAGCATTTTGAATATGTAGAAATGGTCAAGCACACTGCTGCACCAAGTAAGTCGACCATAAGGAGGAAAATACCCTGCATTACTGATCATCATTCTTCCTTTCTAAGTTGGCATCAACTCATTCATCTTTTCTACATATGTGTTTACTGTGCAACGAACTTAGCTGCCACCTTTTATTTTCATTGTTGAGTTGGATCTCTTAAGTTGAGAAGTGCCAGTCATAATGCCCTATTTCTAGCCTTTTGTTACTGTTCTTAGTCTATAAATAGAGGTGATCTCAACCTCATTAGGGATGCATATTTTTTGCATTCAAGCTATTTTTTCTGAGTATTTCTAATTTGCATTCCTGAGTTGAGTGAGGTTGAGAGTTGTGAGAGATATTTGAGAGAGAGATTTTGGAGGAAAATAAGAAGGATTATTTTGGGGAATTGACATATTGATTTGAGGAAAGGCTGAGATAGGAATCTGATTCAATCTTTTGGAGCATTGCATAAACAGACATGTTGATTTCTTCCCTTTTATTCTTTTATGTGTTGAAATGAATGTGTGTTATTGAATATTTAAATATTGAGGTTTATATCATCTTATATAGGAAAAGATTGCTATATTCTTAAGTGGAAAGGAAAGATTGCTTGTTATACTTAGTGAAAAGATATATGTTTCTTGAAGTGTTTGTACATATTCCATATTAAGGAATGGGTGGATTTAGTGGGAATAAATACTATATTGGGGATATAGCTATCATAGCTAATGTTTAAACTAGTTGAGTCTTAAAGTTACTATGAATTTACTTAGTAGATGACCTAGTTAAACATAGAGGTAATAGGTTATTCCTAGGGTTAGGATAATCCAATGAAGGGGATAGCTTGTGCATAGATTATGAATGGTCATTATAAATTGAGCTAGGAAGGTGGGTGAATTATATGATGTCCACTCGAAGTACTGGGTGATGAATACTTTGGCCAAAGTAGTGTAAGTTTCCACTGTTTATAGTGTCAGTCATTGTGATCCAGGTTTACATACTAGGTTGAGGTATGTCATATATGTAAGTTGTAGCCATTGTGTGATAGATCTAGATATGTAGGAAACAACACCAAGCTTAGAAAAGGTCAATATTTATTATGAGGTTACCAAACCAATCTCTTCATTGAAGGGTATGTCCATCTATCAATTTGATAGTTGTGTGGGGGACCACAGATAGTCAAAGGTTGGTAGAAAAGCACTTGAGTGATGCTTCTCCTCATCAGTAGGCGACCAAGATTTGCATGGAGGATTTCTAGGAATATTCATACTTCTTTTTCCAGTAAGCTCAATGGAGCCTTGCTTATGTAATTTGTATCCATTATGATGGAAATATTGTAATTAGAGAAATGATATCATGTTATCATGTACTTTGAAATAATTACTTTGGAAAGTTGTAATACTTTGATTTAATGCAATGGAAAAGTTTGGAAAGATATTATTTTAAACGTGCATGCTATCTTTATAGTTTGAAAGAAAAAATTTATTGCTTAAAATGATTAGATGCTTAAACTATTTACTTGAGGTTAAAACTTAGGAAAGTTACTATGTAGAACAATGGGCATGTTACATATGGTATCAGAGCTACCAGGTTCAACTCTAGAACCTATGTCCTTGCTATGTTTTCCCTTCCAACATTATGAAGTATAATGTTTGGAAAATTCTTGTTCTAGGATGGTGCATCTCAAGTTAACTACAATAAATTCAGTGATTGGAAATGAGCTCTACCTACAAGACAAGAAGGAAAAATAAGCCCATGTTCCTACCATTGAAGGAACCAACTATGACAATGCCATCTAGCTAAGTGGTACCGAGACAATTAGTCTTGCTCTATCACAGATTAGTCAAGAGAAAAGAAGGATGAGAGATGAAGCCAATTATAACAACTTACCATTTGTTTCTCTAGCTAGATCAGACTCATTATCACTTTCTAGGGATATACCCTCATAATGTAGTGTCATTCCAACATTGATATTTAGGAATCCTCGAGTAGTACCTTTGGCTGAATTTATTGTTATAGCCTCTATAATTGAATTGAAGGGATACGTTCCCCAAAACTATGTATCAAAAGATAAGTCTGAGGGTTACTATCCTTTTTGGGATAGAGAAGAGCAATAAGAGATGAGCAAAAATCTGAGGGGTATACCCCATTGAGCTATGTATTTGAGAGTAAATCTAAAGGATACTCTCCTCTTGACTATTTGAATAGTCATTCTATGTAAAATAAAAGGATATTGAAATCCTTATGAATAAATGAAAGAAAATGTTTTTTTTATCAAAATTTGCATATGAGAACCTCAATGAATTTTTTTTATGAATTTTTGCTCTTTTGAAATGTTTTCTATGCATTTAGTAAACCATGATAGGATCTAATTTAAAGATGAACCTCCATGTGTAACTATACATAAGACAATGGTTAGGACGAGAACTAATCCTAGAGAGAGCCAAGAGGTTGGACAAGGTTCGAAAAATGTTGAAGCCAAGATGAATTTTGGAAATCATGAATGAAACTAATGCAAGGATAGGAAACCTTGAGTAAGAAGTGAGGGGAAAATAAAAAGAGGATGAAAAAGAAGTCCCACACAATGAAGAAGATGAAGAAGTTCCCAATAATGAGGAAGAAGGGGAAGATTCTAGAAACCACACTAAATCTAGATATCAAGAAAGTGTTAGAACTCAATCAAATTCTGATGGAACCAAGAGAAAGCATATAGCAATTGAATTATCTAGGGATATGAGAAATATTTCTCCTCCCAAATTTGAAGAAGCACCAATGGAGAAGAAGCTAAGGCTTTGTTAATTTAAATGGAGAAGTATTTGAAATAAGAAACTATTTAGAAGTCACTAAAGCTGTTTGGGGAGCATTCCAATTAGCAGGAGAAGCCTCTAATTGGTGGATGAACAAGAAGATGGAACTTGGAATTAGTTCCCTTAAGCTAACTTGGATTGAGTTTGTTGAAATTTTTCAAAAAAATATGGTTACTCCAACTCTTTTTCAATCAAAAATTCATTGATTTCCAAAATTTGAGACAAGGAGAAATATCAATGAATGAATACTGGGAGAAGTTCACTCATCTCTTGAGGTATGTGCCAATGTACCAAAACAATGAGTGATTTTGAATTAAAAAGTTCATTATGGGGCTTAATAACCAAATAGGTGGATAGGTGGATGTACATGGTCTGGCCACTATGGGCCTAGTCTATGAGAAGGCAATCAAGCAGGAGCAAAAGCTCAAAGCCATCTCAAACTATTGGGAGAAGAGGACTCAAAAGAAGAATGAAGGATCTCAATTTAAACAAGTTCCCAAGAATTTTGATGAGGGGCAAGAATTTCAAAGGCAAGGGGCCAAAGAATGTCGTAATAACTGGAATGAGTCGAGGAAGCAACTACAATAGTGGTAATTATAGCAAATCTAGAGGGAATGGTGGTAATTATGATAGGTTAGCAAAAAAAATATGTACAGTGAAAGGATGCTATACATGTGGTGGGGATCATTATGCAAGTCAATTTCCTAGCAAACCATCTAGTTCACAACCACATGGTAATCCACTTCCTCCCCAACGAGATGCATTTCACCAAAGGATCCATGCAACAGTGGACAATCAACAAGTTGAATACCAAATCACTCAGGTGGAAAATCCAAGTACTTTGTTTGGTTTACCTATTTCCATACTTATTGATATTGGAGACATAGAAATTTTTATTTCACCTAGAGTAACTAATCAAATTTCTAGAAAGGCTGGTTTTATGGAATAATCTTGGGTTGTAGTATATGCAAACCAGGCAAGAGCAACAATGAACCGATGTTTATTTGAGGCAAGAGTTGAACTTCCAAGTTTCTCAATGGAAGTAAACTTGTACGTAGCACCCTTAGGATCATATGATGTTATCTTTGGTATGAATTGGCTATGGAAGCATAGGGAAAAGGTGGATTGCCATGCTAAAACTGTAGAGTGTCTAGATGATCTAGGAAATCCAACATCTTTTCAAGGAACACCTAGAGAAGTAAAACTACGACAGATATTGGTTTTGCAAATGTATAGGGCAAAAAAGAAAGGTTTCCAACTATTTGTAGTAAAAATGGATAAACTAGAAGAATTCAAGGAAGTCACTCCTCAAGATAAAGTCATGTATGGTGATATGCAAGAGTCTCAAGAAGCTGAAGAAGGAGAAGTGGTGGAGTCTGGAGAAATGGATATGGAGAAATATCCCATCTTACAAAAATTTGTGGATGTCTTTTTAGAAGAACTACCTAGACTGCCTCCCAGAAGAGTATTTGATTTCTCCATTGATCTTGTATAGGATCAAAACCTATATCTAAAGTACCCTATAGGATGACTACAAAAAATTAATGGAGCTTACGACACAGTTGGAAGAGTTGTCCAAATGATTGATACGACCCAATGTTTCACCCTGGGGAGTGTTGGTGATCTTCGTGAAGAAAAAGGATGGTACCCTATGCTTGTGTATAGATTATTGAATGCTTAACAAAGCTATGATAAAGAGCAAGTATATGTTACCATGAATTGATGATCTTTTTTATCATATTCAAGGAGCAACAGTATTTTCAAAGAATGATCTATGATCTGGTTATCACCAACTAAGGATCAAAGAGGAAGATAGTTTTAAAACTATTTTCAGGAATATATACAGACATTATGATTCATAGTTCTACCCTTTGGACTTATGAATGCACCTGCAACATTCATGAACCAAATGAACAACATATTTAGAGACTGCTTGGATAGGTTTGTATTAGTATTCCTAGATGATATCTTAATCTATTCCAAGAATGAAGAGGAGCATTGTAAACACTTAGAGATATTACTCCAACGATGATTCACAAGGGGGGTAATATGTTAGACCGCGTTGTGTTAATACTTATTTACTTTTACCTAGTTGGGTGAAAATGCTTGGAATGAGTGTATTTATGCTTTATGTGTTTCAGAAATATGAAGAATAAATGTTGATTCAATTTGATGTTATAAACTTATTTTGATTATGAAAATATATGATGCAAGTGAATGTATAGTTTTCAGCTAACTACTATTGCAAAGTGTAAAGTTGGTTGCAAGAAAAGTATCAAGCCTCCTAAAGAGTGAGGAAGTATCACTCAGGGAGAAGAACTTGGTTTGGTAACCTTTGATAAAATACCTAAATTGAGCTTTCACACACACACACTTCTAGTTTGGTCAAGTCGGGAAAATAGATGGGGAAGAGTAAGTTATCCTTAGTCTTGCTTGTGTTTATTTTTGTGAATGTTCTTTCTTAGGAGTTGAAGTATTGAGCCTCTTTGATAATGTGAGTTCTTTGTGTGTTTTTTATCAATGGTCTATATATGCATAATATGTATATATGTGTGTATATGCCAGTGTCAACGAAAAACTCATGCACATGAGTAAATATGTGCATAAGAATACATAGATAGACATATCTACGCATGCTCATATACGGGTTACCCATATGCGTGGGAATGTCATACAGACAAGGTGACATATACATACCATGTATATATGTTGGTCGATATGACTAAGAATATTTGTATTTAAATATAAGGTGTGTTATATATGTACATATATAGTATATAAGAATATACATATATACATATATTAACCTACGAGTATGTATTGACAAAATGGATGCATCCATACTAGTACGTTAATATCTATATAAAAATATATACATGTGTGTATATATGCATATATATAGACACTTACATTAATATGTGAATGTGTATTCGATTATCGAATACTATGTAATATAAACTTGTGAATCAAGATATTTGTGTGTGTGTGTACATATAAACATATAAAAGTATATACATATATATATACACATATATATATTATATATATACATATATAATCATTATGTATGTTTAATAATGATAACGTTGGATTACTTAACCAACACATAGCATTTAAAGTATAGTCTATGCTATGTAATGTGCACAACATGGTAAATAAAGGGTTAGCGCTATAAACAACACGTATTTCTATTATCAAATGATGCTTAAAGTGTTGTAATATAAAATGGACAACGCTATACCAATAAGCAATTAAGTTACTATTACTTCCTTGCATGTAATCTTGGCTACAAAGACTTTGTCAAAGAAAAAAATAGTAAATATTCATGCACAGAAGAAGTGTCAACCAAGCTAAATAAAGCGATAGCGACCATGAAATATGGCGCGAATGATATCATGTGGTGCCAACCAATAAAGGCATGAATTGATTAGAAGTCTTTCAATATGAATTTCTTGTTTATGAAGCATTTTTAATATGTAGAAATGGTCAAGCACACTTGTACCAAGTAAGTCGACCATAAGGAGGCAAATACCTTACATTACTGATCAGATCATTTTTTCTATCTTTAAAAATTGGCATCGACTCATTCATCTTTGTTGCATATGTGTTTAATGTGCAATGAACCTAGTTACCATCTTTTCTTTTCATTGTTGAGTTGAATCTCTTAAGCTGAGAAGTGCCAGTCATAATGCCATGTTTCTAACATTTTGTTACTGTTCTTAGTGTATAAATAGAGGTGATCTCAACCTCATTAGGGAAGAATATTTTCTACATTCAAGCTATTTTTCTAAGTATTTGTAATTTGCATTCCTGAGTTGAGTGAGGTTGAGAGTTGTGAGAGATATTTGAGAGGGAGATTTTGGAGGAAAATAAGAAGGAATATTTTGGGGAATTGATATATTGATTTGAGGAAAGGCTGAGATAGGAATCCGATTCAATCTTTTGGAGCATTGCATAAACATGCATGCTGATTTCTTCTCTTTTAGTCTTTTATGTGTTGAAATGAATGTGTTATTGATTATTTTAATTTAGAGGTTTATATCATCTTATATAGGAAAATATTGCTATATTCTTAAGTGGAAAGGAAAGATTGCTTGTTTTACTTAGTGAAAAGATATATATTTCTTGAAGTGTTTGTACATATTCCATATTAAGGAATGGGTGGATTTAGTGGGAATAAATACTATATTGGGGACATAGCTATCATAGCTAATGTTTAAACTAGTTGAGTCTTAAAGTTACTATGAATTTACTTAGTAGATGACCTAGTTAAACATAGAGGTAATAGGTTATTCCTAGGGTTAGGATAATCCAATGAAGGGGATAGCCTATGCATAGATTGTTGGTGGTCATTATAAATCGAGCTAGGAAGGTGGGTGAATTATATGACGTCCACTCAAAGTACTAGGCGATGAATACTTTGGACAAAGTAATGTAAGTTGCCATTATTTACATTGTCAGTCATTGTGATCTAGGATTACATACTAGGTTGAGGTATGTCATATATGTAGGTTGTAGCTACTGTGTGATAGATCTAGATATGTAGGACACAACACCAAGATCAAAAAAGGTCAATATTTATTATGAGGTTACCAAACCAATCTCTTCGTCGAAGGGTAGGGCCATCTATCAGTTTGATAGTTGTGTGGGGGACCACAAATGGTCCAAGCTTGGTGGAAAAGTGCTTGAATGATGTTTCTCCTCATCAGTAGGCGACCAAGATTTGCATGGAGGATTTCTAGGACTATTCATACTTCTTTTTCCAATAACCTCAATGGAGCCTTCTTTATGTAATTTGTATCCATTAGGATGGAAAGATTATAATTATAGAAATGATATCATGTTATCATGTACTTTGAAATCATTATTTTGAAAATTTGTAATACTTTGATTTAATGCAATGGAAAAATTTGGAAACATATTATTTTAAATGTGCATGCTATCTTTATAGTTTGAAAGAACAATTTCATTGCTCAAAATGGTTGGATGCTTAAACTATTTACTTGAGGTTAAAACTTAGGAAAGTTACTATATAGAGCAATGGGAATGTTACAACTTCTCTCCACCCTTGGTTGAGTGTCTTGCAATGATATCCTTACATCTAATCAAATGTAAACTATTACAACTAATTCATCTAATTGTAATTGATAGGTCCTACTACATTATTAGCTCAAACTATCTCTGAAAACTTATTAAAAAGGCCTCACAAACTCTCATTTTAACACAATAGTAGTAAACCTTAAAATTTAGAGAAAATTTCATGTGAGATTTCCTAAATGATTGGTGCACCTTAGTTATTCAAAAATTTACACACAAATTTATATTTTATTTAGATTATTGTAGAAGTTCTTATGAGCCTCAAAACATCCTCTATAGTTGAACCTTCACAATCCTTATGTGATCATCAATTCTCATAAATTTCTTTAAGTTGTTTGTATTTTTGGGAATGTTAATGGTGTCACCCAAATTTAATGTGTTATGGTATTTGATGAAAGGGCTAGTGGGTAAGTCTAGTTGTAGGTGTTTTATGATGCTTGTAGAACACTTTCTCTAAAAATATTGCAAGGATTGAATAAATACATTAGTTTCATTTAATAGTGTGATGTTAAAGAGTTTATGCCTAAAAATGATTCTAGGTCTTTATCACCCTTGAATAGGTCAAAATGGGATATTGATTATTTAGAATGTGTATTGATGAGCTTGGTGTAAGCAACAGGAAAATGGTACGTAGAAACTATGTTGCAATCACATTTTATGTCATTTGTCTCTTGTAATGGGCAATAACCAATTCTATATTTAGTGGCTTGGGGTTGTAATTGGAGTGGTTCTTTGATAAATTGTTCATAACAACATAGAACTTGTCCATGTTACCTATTAAGTGTGAGACAATGCAACCATTTTCCATATAACTTGATCCATTCACAAAAGTGGAGTTGTTGGGAACTATGTGCTATAGATGTATTATTGGCATTAATGACATCATGTTTTCTTTTGGTGAGGATGTTGGAATTGATGTGTTATGCATTGATGATGGGGAGGTTGTTTCTTTTTTATGTGAGGATTTATCTTTTGGTTGGAATGTTGTAGATAGTTTTGCTTGGATGAGTGTCATTAATTTGTGATGAGAAATATTGTGGTGGATTTCCATACTCCTAAGAATCCATCAGTAGGATAGGAATGTGGAAATTGTTGAGGTTAACCTTATACTCTCTTAAATTTGAAGGTGTAAATTCTAATGCTTCCTAATCATTACTGTTATCAATAGTTTTGCACCCTGCTGAATGCAGTATTCAACAAACTATTGAAACATGGAAACCTCTTTCAGATGTGGGTGATCTACGCGAAAGAGGAATCTCCAGAGTGAGTTGGTTCTCTGAATGATGAATTCTATTCTAAAACAGCTTCTGAGGAAAGGGATGGAGAATAACTGATCATAAAAACCTATTTCTAAAAGATGATTCACCAAACTTAAGAATTCAGACCTAACCACTCATAACAACTTCTCTATTGCAGTAATCCTCACAATCTCATTGGCACATATCCCATCAGTGATTTGCATGAAGATCTGGAAAACAAATACAACATGCAACCTGAAACATGTAATTATGAAACACAACCTATAACAACAAGACATAAAAGGATTCCAATTTGAAAACACAAGTATATCAGATTGCCATTACAAAATTTGAGATAGAAAATCAGAAGGAGAAATCTGTTGCTCTATTAAAACTGGAAGAGTATCAATCTGTCCAAACTGAGTATCAAAAGGTTTACAAGCTCCCCAAAATGAGTAAGGGCAAGAAACTCTGATCTGAAATGCTGAGACTGGAGAGTTGAAAGACTAAATCTATCAAAAGAACTCTCAAGGAAACCCTAATCCGAGCTCAAAAAAAGCTCAAGGAAAAAAGGCTTCAAACAAACTCAAAAAACTGCTTAAAAGCATAAAAAAGCACAATGCTTTTATGATGAACCTGTCAAGCTTCTAAAAATAGGCTAAATCTGCTTTAAAAGCACAAAAACACCTTATCTCTCCAAGACAAGTCTGAAATTACCAAGAAGAAAAGTCAGTCAAAGATCTGCTAAAAATAGCAAGAAAACATAAAGCAACTTATAGAATATCGCTTTTATGCTTCTGCTTTTACAAGATGCAGATTTTTTACAATTTGCCTTATTTTTTGCAATTTAAAGATTGGAAATCTTTTGCAAAAAGAAAGAATCACCCTTATTTCTCTATTACAATAATTGATTTTTCTCAAAAAAAATCATAAAAAAACATTACATAATCTTCTTCTTATCAAAACTTCTCATTGATTTCTCATAAAACCAATGAGAAACCCTAAAAAAATGGCACTAAGCATAAGGCATTCATAAATCTCCCCTAATTGCTCTTCATTTAAAACAATACCCTAAGATATAAACCCACACTTCTCTAAGGAAAAACAATAAGTCTTCAATACCTAAGACATCACCCTAGCATAGAATTTCGGCCTTACATAATCATTGATTTAGATTGAGGTTTAAATAAATCATAAGGAAAGCATTATGGGTTCGACCACCATTTGATATTCAACATGTGCATTTTGAATGAACATTTTGGAACTTCATAAGGCTCGAATTAGGGCTTTGATCAAAACAGGGTCAAACCCTAATTATCATCATTTCACACTCGTGACTTTGGAAAGAAAGAACTTATGTCTGCATGAAAAATGCCGCTATGATGATGTTGGATTCAAGCCTATGTGCTTCAGTAATCTTTCTCTGCTCTCTAGTTGACCAAGAATTCCAGTGGGTAAGTCTAACTTTGAAGTATGATAGTCGTTCTACTTCATTATTTTGAATATCAAAAACCCTAAGGGCGCGGCCTGCGTGAGTTTGTTTTTTACTTCGATCTTTCCTTTGCTCCTCCATACCATCATGAGTTCGAGCTCGACTTCTACAGTCCATTCCATGAAAACTTTGACTTGTGCTCTTATTCTCCCTCACTGTGCAGAGGTAAGCTTAATTTAATGGTTTTTATAACCTCTATTTTGGCCTTGAGGCCATGATGAACACCCTCTAATGTCTTTATTCTACATTTTCTCTATGTTTCTCGTCCTCATTGCTGTGCATTATTTCACCATAAGAGCTCAGTCGTTCTTCAAAACTTGAAATCATGCCCTGGGAAGCTAAACAGGAAGCTATGGCCATGGCTTTAGACTCTTGTGAAATACGGACTGGTAACTTCTCTTTGCTCTGTAGAAACCCTAAAAGCTCTCTTTATTTCATGAACCTCTGGCCATGTTCAGGCCCTGCCAAAAGAGCACTATAAGAAACAATTTCTTGACCTTCGGGCTTGACCAAGAACAATAAATTTCCATTATGTCGATTTAATAATATTTCTGCATATGGGTATTAAAGAAATTTCAATAATTCTGCATTACCCTCCTTCTGTATTTCGACTAAAATTTGGGAGCTCGCATTTGTTGTATATTCTTGCCTTTTAAATCAAGATCTCACATGGGTATTTCTATAGCTATCTCCTTTGCATTTTGAAGCCAAACTGAAGATGGGTACTCAAAAAAATTTCAGGAAACTACCTTTTTCTGTATTTTGAGAATAAACCCACATGTGGGTATTAAAAATTGGAAACTGAATTGCATTTTCTTCTTTCCTGAGCTCGATATATCACAGAATTGCATTGCTTTTCCCCTGCTGTCTCTTTTGTGGCTATTATGAAAATCATATGAAAATTGTATTCTTCTTACTCGAGGCTCGAACCAATACAGAAATTTGCATATTTGTAATTATACTACTGCTTAAAATAAGACCCATATGGGTATCATAGATTATCATGTTTTCTGTCCTTCTGAAGCTCGACCATCAGTTTGAGAGTTCAACCCTTGGTTTCTGAAAACTTCATGAAGCTGGTTTCTGTTTTATGAGTGTCGCTATAACTTACCATCATTGCGGAGACCTCTTGTAGAGAGCTTGTGTCTTGCCAAAACTCTTCATTACTTCCTAGTCGCCAAGACAATGTGTTTTCGGGAGACCTCTTGTAGATAAAAAGGCTATACCGAAAATCTTTATTATTGCTCTTTCTGCACTTTTGAAGCTAACCCACATGTGGGTATTTAAAATTAGAAACTGTAAATTCATTTATGGATATAAACTCTACCCAGAATCGGAACCTTATCCTGAACTTCTGAAACAAAATACTATCATGGGTTTGGAGATTTTCAAAACAAAAGCATATATTCTTAATTTCTGACAGAACTCGACCTCCCATACTTGCTTGAAATGGTGCTAAAACTATATATTTGCTTGCGTTTCCTCGAGGATTTTGGCTCAGAAAACTAGTGATATTTTGCATCTACTTCTGAAACAAAAGATGCCTTGGATATTTGTCTTTATTTTAACCTCCCTGCATTCTGTGTGTCTCAAAAGAAAGCAACTCATTGCATCACTGTTGCTTGTTTAAATATGCCTTTAGAAGTATACAAGAACATGATGAAACAACAAGAATTTGTGTGCTTGTTTATATTCATTGGCCCATATTACTAGGTATTCCATTTTGACATTTATGTAGCTCTCTTTGACAGTTATAACACCTGAGCTCAAATCATAGAACTGTCATCGACATAGAGCTGTAGACTATCCTTAAAATGAAAATCCAATACTCATTCTGAGAGTACTCTCCAGGTACTAAGAATCTGAAAGATCTGTCTTGAATGCACATTCTGGAACCCCATATACATATGAAGCTCGAAACTGAAAATTCCATTATGGTCCCCTACTGCATTCTGTGCTCATCTTGTAGATATGACAGAAACTTTACCTCACTGTTCTGTCAAGACCTTGACTGAGTAATCTAAAAACGATCACAATCCTGCACATTTGTTGTATCTCATTCATGGCTTGACCTATCACAAGTGATGTCTTACTTGACACTTGTATGTCACTGAAAACAAAATGAAAGTATATCACATTTGATTGCTATCCTCTACTAATCATAGATACACGAACCCGTCTGAGGCACCATCCCAACCAGAATGAATTCACTGTCTTTGTTGTAGCTCCTAATAACCAGTACTAAACTCTAACACAACAGCTTTCATTTTCTACATTTGAATTCTATAGAGGCCTTACCTTTTTGATCCCGGACTGCGACATTGCATCAGTACCACCTCCTTTACTCACTGGTTCATATCTAACTGGTAACTCAGAATCATTTAATACTCAAATGCACTGTCTGTGTCTGTTCCTATGAGCAACATGGTACTCTTCATGCATTTTTATATTTCACTGCACAAACTGTTCTCTTTGATGATGAAAATTAGAACAAAACATTAAGGCATATGTATGCCTGTTCACTATCCAAAAGAGAAATAATGAATTGAAACTCACATGACATATGATTATAATCAACATAGAAAATGAAGTAATTCAGCAATTTCTGATGCAAATGCACTCTGTTAAATTCCTTAAGTGAAGTAAACTCACTGTTCACCTGTAGCCTTTAGAAAGAAATGTTGATCGTTATGAATGCACAGTTGGTTTCGTTACTTGATGGATAACTCTGTTTTACTCTTTCAGTTGTATTTCATTTTGTTTGATGTATATGATGAAATATCTTTCAAAATCAACCCATTTAATGCATAGGGCAGCATGCCGGGCTCTACCCTTGTGGGAGCCCGTTTTACTCCACATGCTTGGTCTTCGAATAATGTTTAGCTTCATGACTTTACCTATACCTGCACAAGGAAACAAACGGTGTTAGCATAAAAATGGAACATGATGATTATGTTGTTACTATTTCTCCTTCAACTTACTTCTTTCATATTGTACTTGATTGATTTTGATTGTTTCGATTCATTGATAATAGTATGTTGTACTATTGTCGATGCATCATATAGGTTACATCATAGTCAGAGCCACTGACACCCCTCTTTCCCTCTTACAGGTTGATGAAGCTCGAGACGATGAGGTGCACCATTCAACATCAAGCTTCAATAATCAGGCAATGATGACTATGTTGCCACTTATGTGTTTTTCCTTTCGCATCTTCAGTAGTGCAACGTGTTATTAGAAATGTGTTGTCACAGTCATAGTTACATCCACGGCTTGTGTGGATCTTTGATTTCAATTCTTCTTTTCCGTTGAAAAGAAAATGCATTTTATGCAATGTTGTAATACTATTTTGATTGTGAAATCAAATGAAGCCTTGTAAAAATATGAGTTCTTTTTTAAATGAATAAAAGCATTTGAAATGCTATTTTGCACATGTAATCAATTTTGTCTTTCTTTTAAATCTGCAACTTCTGAATGGCACTCTGCAACTCCACCTCACTAAAATGCATAACTGATATTCAATGCATAATGATAATGATGCGAAACCGCATTCGAACGTGACACTGCAATTCTACTTAATGTTAAATAACAATTAGCCAACTCCTCCATTTGAGCTGAGGCGAAAAATATGTAACATTTTGGCGATTTCTGCTATATGCTTGCCTACTAAGCATAGATCAGTGGCCTTTAAAACAATTCATTGGGCGCGGAGTCAAATCTGCCCCCTCTTGTGAACTCAAAAACATGAACATTGACACTCCAAACAATAGCAGGAAAATGAAACAAAACTAAAAGCAAACTAACAGGCCCTGGTGGCCAACAAAACAATGCGCACAGTGCTTAGAGAAAGCAAACTACTAAAATGAAATGTACGAAATGCACTTATTTGCAAACTACTCTACTAACAGTGAGATAACCTATCTCAAAGGCAGTGTTTGAGGTGGATCCCATTCACTGGGATAGACAACACCTCACTAGTCATCTTGGAAAGTTGGAATGTGTTGTGTTCTTTGCATTCCGTAATCACGTAAGGCCCATCCCATATTGCATCGAACTTGGAATGTCATCCAGGTCTACTTTTAAATTCATTCCACTTGAAGACTAGATCTCCAACAATGAAATCACGAGGCTTCGCCCTCTTGTCAAAAGTATTCTTCATTTGCGCTTGATGTATTTCTAGCTGTCTCAGAGCTTCTTTTTTGGTTTCTTCGAGCTCAACCAACTGTGCAAACCTCACTTCAAGAGGTTGTTCATTCAACAACTCCAGTTCTTTAACATAACTCAATGTTGGTAACTCAATTGAAATAGGAAACTTAGCCTCTCTACCATAAGTCAAAACAAAAGGTGAACAACCAGTGGCTCTTTTAGGAGTTATTCTGTCAACCCAAAGGGCTAGCTTCAACTTTTCATGCCACGTTCTCTGGTTATCTTCAACAGTCTTCTTGATTATCCGAATCAGATTCTTATTTGTGGATTCCACTTGGCCATTACCTTGCGGATAATAATTTGATGAAGTGTTCAGATAGATGTTATTTCTGACAGACCAATCTGAAATATTTAATCCGATGAAAGCTAAACCATTATCTAAAATAATTGAATTTGGGACACCAAATCTCGAGATGAGATCTTGATAAAAATTAAGCACTGAAGTCTCGTTTGCTTCCTTTAAAGCAACAGCTTCGGTCCACTTTGTAAAATAATCTGTGGTAGTAAGAATCCACTTATGACCTGCACTCGAAGGTGGGTTTATAGGGCCAATGAAATCCAAGCCCCATTTAGCAAAGGGCTGTTCTACCCGAATCGGGTGCAGGGGCAGCGGTGCAAGCCTCTGTTTATCAGCAAATAATGCACATTTCTCACATTTTCTGACCCATGCAATAGCATCTTTAAACATATATAGCCAATAATAACTAGCTCTCATAATTTTCAGAGCTGTTGTTCTTGCAGCAAAGTGACCTCTAGAAGGTCCATAATGAAACTCTGCCAGCAGCTTGTCAACTTGATTAGGCTGAATGCAACGTAACAAAACACCTTGGAAATCTCTTCTATAGAGAACGCCATCAATAACTGCATAAGGGATGGCCTGTAATCTATAGTACCTTCTTTTTTCTTTGTCCAAGCCTTCGAGGCATTCGTCAGTTTGTAGATAATGTATCATTTGCTGCAACCATGTAGCAAGAGGTGCTTGAACAACACTTAAGACATCATTATTTAATACCATTTATGTATTTGCAACCTCTTCTAAACTGTTGTTTTTAATTCTAGAAATTTGCTCGCACAAACCTTTGCCTGTAACGAGCTTGGTTACTTTTATATCAACATCAAACTCCATTACTTTAGTGATCCAACCAGCACGCTTATCATTAATATCTTTATTAAGCAAAAAATCCTTGATAGTTGAATGAGCCACTAATAAATGAACCTTGCTGTTGGAAATCATGTCTAAATGTCTTCAAACTTCTTACAACAACAAAAACATGTTTCTCCACAAAAGAGTACTTTACCTCATAATCGTGTAGAACTTGGCTAACAAATGCAACAGGCTGTTCTAAGCCTTCCTCGTTTTGCTGGCATAACATGGTTGAAACTGTATCCACTCCTCCAAAAGCATACAGAATGAAATCTTTGTCAAAGTTTGGATTAATGAGAGTAGGAGTGGCTGCAAGCACCTCTTTGATCTGTTCAAAGCTCCTCTTTCCTTCCTTGGTCCAACTGAATGGCATGTTCTTCTTCAGCATAGAAGTGAGAGGTTGTAGCAAAGCTACGATATTTGGTATAAACCTCCTTACAAAATTTATTCTCCCAAGAAAGCTTTGCAAGCCTTTCTTATGGGCTGGCAATGGCAATTCGAGGATTGCAGAAACTCTTTCAGGATTAATTGAAATACCTTGCTTTGAGACAATGTGCCCCAACAACTTTCCCTCGTGTACTGAAAATATACACTTCTTCGGATTGAGAGATACTCCGAACTCTCTACATCTCTGAAAAATCTGTTCCAAGTGATTCAAGTGTTGATTAGTATTTCTGGAAAAAATAGTAATATCATCTAAATATACTAGAACAAACTTGTTCATAAGGCCATGAAAGGCCATATCCATAGCACGTTGGAACGTTGCTCCAGCATTTGATAAGCCGAAAGGCATCTTCTTGTAGGCCATTGTGGCCCACTTGGCTGTGAATGCTATCTTAAACTGATCCTCTTGTTTAACCAGAATCTGGTTATAACCTGAGTAGCCATCTAACAAAGAAAATCTGTCAGAACCAGAAACTACTTATAAAATTTGCTCCATAGAAGGGAGTGGGTAATGGTCTTTCAAAGACGCTCTATTCAGATCCCAGAAATCAACACAAAGTCTGATTTCTCCACTCTTCTTCCTGACTGGTACTAAATTCGACACCCAAGAGGTGTGCTTGATAGGAAAAATGATACCACTTTCAACTAGCTTGTTCAGTTCAGCCTTCATGAGGTGTTCCAACTTAGGATTAAGTGGTCTTTACTTCTGCCTTACTGGTTTTGCATCGGGCTCAAGCTCGATGGTATGCTATGCTAAATCAGGGTTAAAACCTCTTAAATATTTATATTCCCAAGCAAAAACATCACTATATTTTTGACATAATAGAATGAAGGCTTGTTGTTCCTCTTGACTACACACCTTACCCAGCTTGAGAAGCTTGCCTTTGAAAATTTCAATAGTTGAATAATGTTCTTTAACTGTTAAGCTGCATTTGTCCTTTTGAACTTGATCATCTGAATTAAAGACAGATTCTAATGTCACCAAACCTTTCGACAGCTTATTGGTCTTTAATTGTACGATCTGGTCTTCATATTGCTGCTGCCACTTTTGCTGATTTCCATCTGCGAGCTTTGCTTCAGCAATGAGAAAATTCACGATTTGCTCATCGCTGTCAAAAACCTGCCAGCTCACGTTATTGTCAGGTACAAAAGGTCTGACCACTATCTTCACGTATTGACATGCTTCTATTTTATGAATCTCTTTGGGAATATCAAACTGGGCTCCTATGGTAGTGAGCCTGTCAGCATGCTTATTTTGATTCCGAGGAATCGACACGATATTAAAAGCATTAAAATCTTCCATCAAATCCCATACACGGTGCTTGTATTTCTTAAGTAAATCATTTTTTGCAGCATTTAAATTTCTGACCTAATTCACAATTAGCTCTGAATCTCCATAAACTTGCAAGCATGTAATACCTCACTTGCAGGCCTACTCAAGGCCATGTACCAATGCTTCATACTCAGCTGTATTATTTGAACAGCTGAAAGCAAATCTGCAGGCTGAATAATACTTATCTCCTTCGGGCGATATCAACATAGCTCCACCTCCGACACCAACACTGCTCCTCGAACCATCGAAATAAAGTTTCCACAACTCACTATCTTTTCCTGAAGATGGTCCATCCTCTTTGCAAAGATTAGGCATGTCGCAATCAGACTCGTGAATCATATAAACTCGTAAACCTACCTCATCTGTGTTCTGAAATTGATCAAGCTCGTGATCTTCGGCTGCCCATTCATCGAGACTGATGTAGTCTCCCTGGGTGCTACAATCTGAGATCATGGTTTGCTCCTCCATTGCAGAGGTGGCGTAGAGATTAGTGTTTATAGGGCTTGGGGAGTATGGTTCGATATGGTCTTTGGCGAGAGGCTCGGACTTAATGGTCACTTTCGTACCGTACCTTGTTCTAAAAAATAGATGAGACCAATCGGAAGACAAAAACCCACCCAACTTGGCTGTAAAATCCCATGATAAACAAATGGCGAAGTGCGGCGGTAAGTCAATAACATGAATATCTTGGTGAATAGCGAAACTTGGGGATGCATGCAAGGTAAGAGCTAAATTTCTTATTATGCCAGTAGTCTTAACAACTGACCCATCTAATTGCACTACGCCTTTCTGAGGGTTAGGCTCATAAACAAGACCTAATTTGTCAGCTAAACTTTTAGGCATGACTGAACTATTGGCACCAGAGTCGACCATACAATTATGCACAATTTTATCACCTATGATCAGACTTAAGTAAAACGGAGGGGGTTTTACCCCTTTTTCCTTCTGCCCACTTTTCTCCTCCAAGTCATTAGCCAACACAACCTTCGCAACTCCTTGATTGGTGTTGTCGGAAATAGACAATTCAACTAATGCATCCTATAGTAAGCTTTTATGTCCTGGAAGCTGCAAAGTGTCTAATATCGACATATTGACAGTAGTTTTCTTAAGATGCTCAATGATATTGAAGGATGAAACATTTACCTTCTACTGGTTTTTTGTAACAACAGCTTCATTTTGCTTCTGCGTAGGTTGAGAATGCATTTTTGACAGCTCCTTGTTAGGTATTTCCTACCCCCTTTGCAAAATTTGCATTTTAGGCTGAGTGGCAACGTTAACTTTTGATGAAACAGGCTGAGTACTAATAGTAGGCTGCTGTTGTGCACTTCCAGCTTGCTATCCTAGATCCATAGCTCATTTTTTAGACCTGGTATTAGTTGAAATAGGAGAATCTTGCCGGTCTTGGCCATTCATGCCACATAATTTGGAGCTCTGCCAGTTCGGCAAGGCGACTTCTAAATTATCTTGCTGTTCTTGATTCTGATCTGTAACATGTTCTGAAGCAGCATATATATTCTGCACCATTAAAGCTTGATTCCTCACTCCGTTGGCGCAAGCCGATTGGTTGTGGGGTTGATTGCATGGGTAGCACCAGTCACAATCTTAAGCGACATTGTTTTGTGGCACAATCTCTTTTTACATGCTGGCTGTGTTCATATTGTATGGCTGGAATGGCCGAGGGTTAAAATTCCTTCTTTGGGCTTGATAATCACCTTGGAAAGCGGGCCTATTTTGCTGGTTTTGCTGATATGGGGCTTGATAAGGCTTATGTTCTTGGCCAACGTGTTTCTTAATAGTCACAAGGTCGTTCTCGACAATCTTTAATATGTTTTTTAGCTCCTACATTTCAGGATTTGAGGCTGGGGCAGCGACTTCTTGGACTGTACTCTGATATCCTATTGCTGGAACTGGCGGGATAGTAGCCAAGGGGGTTACAGTAGCAGGAATAGGCGGCTGTATTTCCAGAAACAAGGGCATGGGGGGTCTAGGAGCTATGTCTCCAGCTTGAATAAGGCAATTTTCAGCATTAATAGCAATGTTATAAGTATTTGGAAGTATTAAACCACCCATAGATTGAGTCATGACTGCAATCTTACTATTCAAAGTCTTTAGATAAAACAAAAATACATGTGCCGGTAAGGGTTTTACCGCTGCCGGGATTCTATCCCAAGTCCTCTAAAATCTGTAGTTGAAATCCACCAAGTGTTCGTGCGACACCCTTTGAATGGTACTCAACTGCTCTAACAAAGATAAGTTGTCAGATTTATCTGCAAAGTACTGGTATAGACCACTACCTAGAGCATCCCATGTTCTGATTGAATTTGCAGCGAGACCTCTAAACCACTGTAGCGCTTTGCCCTTGAGTGAAGCAGCTAGCAGCCTTAGAGCAACGTTCTCTTGAGTAATATTATGTATTGAACATAACGTGGCTACATCACGGATGTGTTCAACTGGTGTGGTGTAGTCTTCTCCGGTGAAATATGGTAGTCCTCAAAGGGCTGCAAACGGAATATCATCATGTTGGGTAATATCTAATGGACTTCCTCCATTAAAGGGTGTGAACGGATGCTACCTCGGTGGTGCTGCCATTGGTGATACTTGCGAGATTGGTACTGGTACACCAGGTGACAGAACTAGAGCACCAAAACTGGGAGGCATCGACTTTGATCTTGTAGGGGCTTCAAAAAGCCTTCTTGTTGTCTTGCCTCTCCTTCGTGATGGGGACAACTCCTGATACTTGAAAGGTTTTGAACTTGATATTGTTTGAATATTTCTCATGCGTGGGCTGTACTAGCATGCAGAAAACAGAACCAGAGTCGCCAGGTATATTGAAAGCCTCCAGAAGGCTGTAAAAATTTGCAGCATACACCAAACAGCAAATTGAAATATTAAATATTCTCTGAAAGTTTCTTTTAATGTCCCATCGGGCATGCCAAAAATTGTTATCAATAGTTTTGCACCCTGCTGAATGCAGTATTCAACAAACTATTGAAACATGGAAACCTCTTTCAGATGTGGGTGATCTACGCGAAAGAGGAATCTCCAGAGTGAGCTGGTTCTCTGAATGATGAATTCTATTCTAAAACAGCTTCTGAGGAAAGGGATGGAGAATAACTGATCATAAAAACCTATTTCTAAAAGATGATTCACCAAACTTAAGAATTCAGACCTAACCACTCATAACAACTTCTCTATTGCAGTAATCCTCACAATCTCATTGGCACATATCCCATCAGTGATTTGCATGAAGATCTGGAAAACAAATACAAATATGCAACCTAAAACATGTAATTTTGAAACACAACCTATAACAACAAGACATAAAAGGATTCCAATTTGAAAACACAAGTATATCAGATTGCCATTACAAAATTTGAGACATAAAATAAGAAGGAGAAATTTGTTGCTCTATTAAAATTGGAAGAGTGTCAATCTATCCAAACTGAGTATCAAAAGGTTTACAAGCTCCCCAAAATGAGTAAGGGCAAGAAACTCTGATCTGAACTACTGAGACTGGAGAGTTGAAAGACTAAATCTATCAAAAGAACTCTCAAGGAAACCCTAATCCGAGCTCAGAAAAAGCTCAAGGAAAAAAGGCTTCAAACAAACTCAAAAAACTGCTTAAAAGCAGAAAAAAGCACAATGCTTTTATGATGAACCTGTCAAGCTTCTAAAAATAGGCTAAATATGCTTTAAAAGCACAAAAACACCTTATCTCTCCAAGACAAGTCTGAAATTTGACCAAGAAGAAAATTCAGTCAAAGATCTACTAAAAATAGCAAGAAAACATAAAGCAACTTATATAATATTGCTTTTATGCTTCTGCTTTTACAAGATGCAGATTTTTTACAATTTGCCTTATTTTTTGCAATTTAAAGATTGGAAATCTTTTGCAAAAAGAAAGAATCACCCTTATTTCTCCATTACAATAATTGATTTTTCTAAAAAAAAATCATAAAAACACATTACATAATCTTCTTCTTATCAAAACTTCTCATTGATTTCTCATAAAACCAATGAGAAACCCTAAAAAAATGGCACTAAGCATAAGGCATTCA
This sequence comes from Sequoia sempervirens, assembly GCA_007258455.2. NCBI lineage: Eukaryota > Viridiplantae > Streptophyta > Pinopsida > Cupressales > Cupressaceae > Sequoia > Sequoia sempervirens. Next base: position 72,116 of record VDFB02256160.1, on the reverse strand, counting down.
TAAATCTCCCCTAATTGCCTCTTCATTTAAAACAATACCCTAAGGTATAAACCCACACTTCTCTAAGGCAAAACAATAAGTCTTCAATACCTAAGACATCACCCTAGCATAGAATTTCGACCTTACATAATCATTGATTTAGATTGAGGTTTAAATAAATCATAAGGAAAGCATTATGGGTTCGACCACCATTTGATATTCAACATGTGCATTTTGAATGAACATTCTAGAACTTCATAAGGCTCGAATTAGGGCTTTGATCAAAACAGGGTCAAACCCTAATTATCATCATTTCACACCCGTGACTTTGGAAAGAAAAAACTTCTGTCTGCATGAACAACACCACTATGATGGTGTTGGATTCGAGCCCGTGTGCTTCAGTAATCTTTCTCTGCTCTCTAGTTGACCAAGAATTCTAGTGGGTAAGTCTGACTTTGAAGTATGATAGCCGTTCTACTTCATTATTTCGAATATCAAAAACCCTAAGGGCGCGACCTGCGTGAGTTTGTTTTTGACTCTGATCTTTCCTTTGCTCATCCATACCATCATGAGTTCGAGCTCGACTTCTACAATCCATTCCATGAAAGCTTCGAATTGTGCTGTTATTCTCCCTCACTATGTAGAGGTAAGCTTAATTTAATGGTTTTTATAACCTTTATTTTGGCCTTGAGGCCATGATGAACACCCTCTAATGTCTTTATTCTACATTTTCTCTGTGTTTCTCGTGCTCATTGCTGTGCATTATTTCACCATAAGAGCTCAGCCGTTCTTCAAAACTTGAAATCATGCCCTGGGAAGCTAAATAGGAAGCTATGGCTGCGGCTTTAGACTCTTGTGAAATACAGACTAGTAACTTCTCTTTGCTCTGTAGAAACCCTAAAAGCTCTCTTTATTTCATGAACCTTTGGCCATGTTTAGGCCGTGCCAAAAGAGCATTATAAGAAATAATTTATTGACCTTTGGGCTTGACCAAGAACAATAAATTTCCATTATGTCGATTTAATAATATTTTTGCATATGGGTATTAAAGAAATTTCAATAATTCTGCATTACCCTCCTGTATTTCGACTAAAATCTGGGAGCTCGCATTTGTTGTATATTCTTGCCTTTTAAATCAAGATCTCACATGGGTATTTCTGTAGCTATCTCCTTTGCATTTTGAAGCGAAACTGAAGATGGGTACTTGAAATTTTTTCAGGAAACTACCTTTTCTGTATTTATAGAATAAACCCACATGTGGGTATTAAAAATTGGAAACTGAACTGCATTTTCTTCTTTCCTAAGCTCGATATATCACAGAATTGCATTGCTTTTCCCCTGCTATGTCTTTTGTCTCTATTATGAAAATCATATTAAAATTGTATTCTTCTTACTCTGAGGCTCGAACCAGTATAGAAATTTGCATATTTGTAATTATACTACTGCTTAAAATAAGACCCATATGGGTATCATAGATTATCATGTTTTCTGTCCTTCTGAAGCTCGACCATCAGTTTGAGAGTTCAACCCTTGGTTTCTGAAAACTTCATGAAGCTGGTTTCTATTTTATGAGTGTCGCTATAACTTACCATCATCGCGAAGACCTCTTGTAGAGAGCTTGTGTCTTGCCAAAACTCTTCATTACTTCCTAGTCGCCAAGACAATGTGTTTTCAGAGAGACCTCTTGTAGATAAAAAGGCTATACCGAAAATATTTATTATTGCTCTTTCTACACTTTTGAAGCTAACCCACATGTGGGTATTTAAAATTAGAAACTGTAAATTCATTTATGGATATAAACTCTCCCCAGAACCGGAACCTTATCCTGAACTTCTGAAACAAAATACTATCATGGGTTTGGAGATTTTCAAAACAAAAGCATATATTCTTAATTTCTGACAGAACTCGACCTCCCATACTTGCTTGAAATGGTGCTAAAATTGTATATTTGCTTGCGTTTCCTCCAGGATTTTGGCTCAGAAAACTAGTGATATTTTGCATCTACTTTTGAAACAAAAGATGCCTTGGATATTTGTCTTTATTTTAACCTCCCTGCATTTTCTGTGTCTCAAAAGAAAGCAACTCATTGCATCACTGTTGCTTGTTTAAATATGCCTTTAGAAGTATACAAGAACATGATGAAACAACAAGAATTTGTGTGCTTGTTTATATTCATTGGCCCATATTACTAGGTATTTCGTTTTGACATTTCTGTAGCTCTCTTTGATAGTTATAACACCTGAGCTCAAATCACAGAACTGTCATCGACATAGAGCTGTAGCCTATCCTTAAAATGAAAATCCAATACTCATTCTGAGAGTACTCTCCAGGTACTAAGAATCTGAAAGATCTATCTTGAATGCACATTCTGGAACCTCATATACATATGAAGCTCGAAACTGAAAATTCCATTATGGTCCCCTACTGCATTCTGTGCTCATCTTGTAGATATGACAGAAAATTTACCTCACTGTTCTGTCAAGACCTTGACTGAGTAATCTAAAAACTATCACAATCCTGCACATTTGTTGTATCTAATTCATGGCTTGACCTATCACAAGTGATGTCTTACTTGACACTTGTATGTCACTAAAAACAAAATGAAAGTATATCACATTTGATTGCTGTCCTCTACTAATCATAGATACACGAACCCGTCTAAGGCACCATCCCAACCAGAATGAATTCACTGTCTTTGATGTAGCTCCTAATAACCAGTACTAAACTCTAACACAACAGCTTTCATTTTCTACATTTGAATTCTGTAGAGGCCTTACCTTTTTGCTCTCGGACTGCGACATTTCATCAAGACCACCTCCTTTACTCACTGGTTCATATCTAACTGATAACTCAGAATCATTTAATACTCAAATGCATTGTCTGTGTCTGTTCCTATGAGCAACATGGTACTCTTCATGCATTTTTATATTTCACTGCACAAACTGCTCTCAGAAACTGTTCTCTTTGATGATGAAAATTAGAACAAAACATTAAGGCATGTGTATGCCTGTTCACTATCCAAAAGAGAAATAATGAATTGAAACTCACATGACATATGATTATAATCAACACAGAAAATGAAGTAATTCAGTAATTTCTAATGCAAATGCACTCTGTTAAATTCCTTAAGTGAAGTAAACTCACTGTTCACCTGTAGCCTTCAGAAAGAAATGTTGATCGTTATGAATGCACAGTTGGTTTCGTTACTTGATGGATAAATCTGTTTTACTCTTTCAGTTGTATTTCATTTTGTTTGATGTATATGATGAAATATCTTTCAAAATCAACCCATTTAATGCATAGGGCAGCATGTCGGGCTCTACCCTTGTGGGAGCCCATTTTACTCCACATGCTTGGTCTTCGAATAATGTTCAGCTTCATGACTTTACCCTTACCTGCACAAGGAAACAAACAGTGTTAGCATAAAAATGGAACACGATGATTATGTTGTTACTATTTCTCCTTTAGCTTACTTCTTTCATACTATACTTGATTGATTTTGATTGTTTCGATGCATTGCTAATAGTATGTTGTACTATTGTTAGTGCATCATATAGGTTACATCATAGTCGGAGCCACTGACACCCCTCTTTCCCTCTTACAGGTCGACGAAGCTCAAGACGATGAGGTGCACCATTCAACATCAAGCGTCAATAATCAGGCAATGATGACTATGTTGCCACTTATGTGTTTTTCCTTTCGCATCTTCAGTAGTGCAACGTGTTATTAGAAATGTGTTGTCACAGTCACAGTTACATCCACGGCTTGTGTGGATCTTTGATTTCAATTCTTCTTTTCAGTTGAAAAGAAAATGCATTTTATGCAATGTTGTAATACTATTCTGATTGTGAAATCAAATGAAGCCTTGTAAAAATATGAGTTCTTTTTTAAATGAATAAAAGCATCTGAAATGCTATTTTGCACATGTACTCAATTTTGTCTTTCTTTTAAATCTGCAACTTCTGAATGGCACTCTGCAACTCCACCTCACTAAAATGCATAACTGATATTCAATGCATAATGATAATGATGCGAAACCGCATTCGAACGTGACACTGCAATTCTACTTAATGTTAAATAACAATCAGCCAGCTCCTCCATTTGAGCTGAGGCGAAAAATATGTAACAATTACCATATAAGAAATTTGTAATAGGTGTAGGAGACACATATTATTTTTATTATATCATAAGTTATTTCTGGTATATAGGATTTGATGATGTTATCAAGTATTTTGGGGCTATGTAACCTATGGGTTGTCATTTTTACTCTTTTTTGAAGTGTGGAAACACATGGGAAAAAAATGAATTGAATGGAAAAATAAATTCTTGACTAGTGGCTTATGAATTTTAGAATGAAATCTCATAAACATGCATGGTGTAGGTTGGGCATTATGCATTAAATTGATGCATATATGGAGTGTTTATGGAATTTATGACATTACATGCAACCAAGGTCATCTTAGTTCAACAAGTTGTAGGATGATTTTTTAGCAATAACATGGAATAAAGTGTCAATGGTGACAAGCCCAAGTGTGATAGTTTAAGTGATGGTACCTAGAGGTTCCACAATAATATTACCAAAGTCATGGATGGTTAATTTAGACTTATCCGAGTTTGATGATTAAATATTAATTGAACATAGGAAATATGTGCTACAAATATTGAGTCACGAGTCATTATTGATGAGAATTAATTTAACTCTTATGGTTTTCTATCCTACAATTATCATTAAAGGAAGAGCTTCTTAAATGAATGCTCAAGACCTAAAATTTTGTCTTTAAAAAATAAGATATCTTGTATGCACTCTATCATAGAGACAATTTTTTTAGTTAAATTAAAGATTGCATAGATATGTTTTGAATGATTATAGAAGCATATCTCAATAAATGATAGAGGTTTGTAATGTGTCCCATAAAGATATTTTTTCTTGAGTGGCTTGTAATTGTGAAATAATAGCACACCCTTTGTTTCCTCTAGCAAGGGTATGTGGAGAGGGAAAGACTAATAGCAGTGTAAGGGAGATTAATAGGATTGGTGGCATTCTTGTGGTTTCATCTGTCACATCCCATTTAATTAGCTTAGCTTAGTCACTAAATTATTTTATTAATTATTTAATAACAAGAAATTAGGAAAGACAATTGATTATGTTAAATATTGTTGACTAATAAATAAGAACGATTATAGTAACAACTAATCATGAAAGTGTGATAAGAATCATTGACATTGTCTCAAGTTGGAGCAAGAGTATCATCAGTGAAAATGTTCTAGCTAGTGGAGGTAACTTGTCATGATGAAATCAACACATACTCACCTGGACTCATGTAGTTAGGTTGCATGTGTGTGAATAAAATTAGGTATTTTGGGTTCCAATATTTGAATAATTGCATTATTTTTTGAAGGTTGTATATGTGTGTGTGTGTAGAACATACATATATATAATATGTCTATATATAGCATACATATATATATATATATGTGTGTGTGTGTGTGTGTGTGTCGTACATATGTATATATACATACATATGCATATATTGTATATATGTATATACATATATATATAACATACATAGATGTATATATACATATATACATAAATGTATATATATACATAGATATATACATATATATTAATAACATTGTAGAAGAATTAAATCTCTTTATATAAATTTGGGTTAATTAAATAATCAGGAGAGCTCATACCAACATTGGATCATGAGCCAAACTTAGCACAAGAATGTGCTACTGATTGACGTATAATTATAGTCAGATGTTCCATCAAAATGAATCCAAACTAAATAAGAAATTGACATAAGAATGCAAATTTTATCATTATATATCTTATTAGTTACCCTAGAGGCAGAAAAACTAATGCATTCACCCATTTATTAGTTGTCAACAAATGAACCAATGAGATGGTCGAATTAAAATAGTTTGACCAAATTTTTTAATGCATATTTTTTCAATTTTTTTCAAATACTTTAAACTAATTTATCTATCATTCTATTGGATAATAATTGTGAATAGTAATATTAGTGTGATGTAAGCTATGTAATCTTTTAACTATTGCATTTTGACTATAAAAATTTAATAGTGCAAATGTATTTTCATGTCACTTTCAAATTCTATTTATTGTCCTATTTGATAAATGACATTATTTTTTATTTTAAAGATTGTGGGTCAATGAATATAAAATTTTAATCATATTTGAGACAATTTTAATTTATTGAAAAGGGGAAATAGAGAAAGAATTGTGATTAAAATAATCAATAATAAAATAAATAAAATTTATATCCGTTACTTCAAAATATTTTAAAAATTAACAATAAAAAAATAATATTTAATAAAAGAGAGCGAAAATTATATTTTTGACTTTTTTTATATTTATTTGTTTCATAGATTATTCAAAAAACAATATATATGTAAATTCTAACATCTTTTATCAATTTAAAGTTAAATGCATTCATGTTCAAATATAATTATGAAATTAGATCATATTTAGAGTTTTAATTCTATTTGGCATTGCCTCTCTTTGATTAACATTTGCAACATAATTCTAAATTTTGTTGAATTAGGTTCTTCGATTTTAACTTTTAGACATCATTTAGAAGATGTTTTTGAAAGTAATTCAACAAATTTCTTTTTATTATTAGTGTTAGCAAATTAATTATTCTACCAATAATACTTTAAATCAACTAATATATTACACAATCAAATACAATAAATCACTTATTATCTAAAATAGCTTTCTTATCAAATATATTGTATGAGACGCACTAATCTACACATTACTGGATGAAAATAAAAATGAATTTACACCTTATGTGTGTGTACGGTAATAGATATAGACGTATATTGATTTATCATAAAAGTTTAAAGCTCTCGGTTCTTAAGCCGGTTACAATATTTTGTGTAAAACAGTTTTTGGCTTAATATATTTTCCGCCTGAAGGGTTCTAATAGAATCACTTTCAGCTTGTGCGGTTCCTACATGGCACAAGAAGTTTCAAAAAAATGTTTCAAATGAAACAAAATAAATAAAATGAAAACAAAAGGACTGATTGATTAAAAGCATCCCACATGTCTTGTTGGCAATTCCACAAATTACGTGCATGAATATCGTGGAGGATACTACCGAAGGTGTGGAATTTGGCTTAAGGCCTATCAATTGCATTTGCTTAAATTTTTCTAAGAACTTTTCAGATAAGGGGGATTACTGGCATTGTGAGCAGGAGGGGAAGAAAGAAATCCGTGACTTTTCTTGCCTCAGATGCCTCCTTCGGTTACACACCACAACCTTACACTGGTCCATTGCTTCATGAGATATTGTAGAAGAGAAAGTGGTATATTTGTCCCTTCATCTTCTATTTATATGAAGAGCTTGTATGTATGTTGCCTTAGCTTTTGTTGTTATGTAAATTGGCAATTCATTTTGCCTCCTCCTTTGTCACAGTCTTCACCTCATATATTAAGCTATACACATCCAATGTGGCCTTTCTCATTTTCTAAATTTTCTATTACTCTTCGCGGTCTAATGAGTAGGAAACAATGTTATCATGTTTGTTTTCTTCACTCAGGCTTTATATTTTGGTCTGCATTTTGATTGGCTCTTCCTTCATCTATCTAATTCTTTTCTTTTTTATGCATCATCGATTTGAAGATAGAAACTGAATAGGACTTAAGTGCATCTTGGAAGATTTTGTTACTTGTTGAGCCATATGTTTAAAACTAATTCTTATTCTCAAAAGAAAAGCAATAGAATATTAAGTTACATCCTTAGTATGATGGAGTCTACTACTGCATTAAGGAGAATTTGTTATTGTCTAAATTGCATTATAATTATATCTTTGGATATTTAAATGGAGTCTTTGATGGCGGCCCTACTCTTAAAAAGAGAGATATTGCATTTCACTCATAAATGAAAGCACCACGTCAAATAATGCTCTTCTAATGAAAAATATAATATTTTTTTAAAAATAATTAACAATTTATTTAATTATATGTAACTTATGCTGTCAAATATTTTATATTCCAGTTCTACCAAAATAATATTCTTCAGCTTTCCTAGTTTCAAGCCAAAAATAATAAGATAACATTATCGATGTAAATGGTCAAGTACTAATCATAATTGTCTTAGAAGGATAGCTAATAGAACACTAAAATACAAAGTTTTGGAGTCACTAGTTGCTACCTCAAAACCCCTCAGGAAAAGAAAAGTATAATCACAAAAACAATAAACTATAAAACATTATTTTTAAATGGAATTCTTTGAGTACATGTTTGTTTTTCAATAGAGCTATAATACTTGGGTTTGTTATAATTTATATGATTGATATATGTTAAACATGTTTTGGATATATTATGATCCATGTTTGATATAATCACACTTTTTAAGTTAAATTAGAAATCATTTGGTTGTGCCTAGTGAAGTAAGTCTTAATGCTCCTCAAGGAACACATCTTTTTTTGTGAGGTCTTTGTATTCAAAAGTGAAAATGGTTGGGAGGTTGCTTTATAAACTAAGAGAGCGGGATCTTCATGGTATTTTGATAAATATGTGTTAACAATTTAATACTATATATTGCTTAAACTTTTGTCAAGAAATTATCTTATTATCTTAGAAATAGAGCTTGTGTTTTGATTATTGTCATATATGATTAAGGAAGAACCTATAGCAACATTGTGAGGCCCAACCTTATCTATGACCATTGTGATATTTTTATAAAGACCAATTATGTTAGATTAATGAATTATTTGGTATTTTGATCAATATTGTTTAAATATAATATAGCATTGGAAATGTTGATGGGCAAAATGATTAAATCCTTAATTTTCATTACCTTCGAATATTATTATGGAGAGCGTGTGTGTGAAATTAAGAGAGTTATATATTCAAATTATTAAAGTATAAAGAATATTAATGAGTGCACTCAACTACATGTTTAGTGTTCTAAACTTTCTTTGACTTAGTTAAATGATGATAGTAGTAAATGTTATTATTAAAGGTGTCTTGACAATTCAATAGGAAAGAATGAAAAGTATGCAAATTTAGATTCTTACAAGCATCAATAGATAAGCATTTTTAAATTAATATAGGAAAAAGAACAAAATGCATTTAGTCCAAGTGATTCACTAATATATTTTATGTTTTGTGGAAAAGGGTAATACTTGGGAATGAAACGAGACCCTTATAGATCATGAAGAAATTCAATGGAATAAATTTCTAACATCGTCGATGATAAATTGGAACAACTCTAACCAAGGTAAGCTAACAAGGTAAGTTATATTAATTTGCTATCTAGTTGGATAATGATATTTAGTAATAAACAATTGTTCAAGAATCCATTAGATAGTATAGGTGAATAATTAAGTTAAGATTGGATTTTGTTATTGTTAGACATGGATTTGAATTCTTATTCTACATCAAAGGAGATAAAGATTATACATATGGATATGTTTTCATGCACTAACTTGTTGAATTGAATCTTATTGAAAATATGAGCAAGTGACTCCCATGAACTCTGGACCATGTGTTGGGAAAATGCCTAATAGATGAATGCCATTATGAAGAAGGGGGGACAAATTCGAACCCTTGTCAATATGTCACTTAGTGAAGTATTCAAATGTGACCACACGCAATGGGAAGTGGGTCAATGTGAGGTTAGCATTAAACGTTGAGTATAGTGGTGGTGGTTTTGAGTTTTAAATATGAGTTTGGAATCTAGGAAATATTTGAGGAGTTAAAATCTATGGTTAATGTGTCATGTGGTGTTTATGTATGAGATGTGTTTTATGCTTTAATTAAATGTAGAGTCATGAAAATCAAGTTGCAAGTGGTGTGTAAAGAGATAAATTTCGGATACAAGTTTGGAGGTAATTTTATGAGGGTCAAAAAGGTCATAATTTAGTATTTTATTGCATTTTAAAGGCCGTAAGCATAGTACCTATGGGTTGGGGATTGTTTTTGACCATACCTTTTCCCATGCCTTATTTATGACCTCCTTTAAATGGTCTTCAAAGGAGGTGACGAATTTTGGGGAATAGATTTGACCCAGTCCCATCTCTTTGATTTTTTCTCTCATTTATTATGATAGACTTGGGAAAAGGGACATACATGTGCACTATGCCTCTTTAATTAAAGAGAGGACTTGGTTGGAAACTTGGGGTATGGTGAAATAATTGAGATTGGACGAGATGATGACACTTGGCATCATATCATCCAAGGGTGTGGAGTTTTGAATTCTTTAAAATCTTATGAGTTGTGGGTAAAGGGGTTTTTTCTTTTTTCTTTTTCTTTTGGGAGAACTTGGTTTTTTTTTGGGAGAGTTTGAGAAGGGTATTTTCTTTTTTGGTTTTTTTTCATACTTGAAATTTGAGAGGAAAGCTTGAGAGCTATGGATAAAAGGAAGAGGGAAAGACTCAAAGAAAGCATCATGGAAGAGGCTACATCTCTACTGTGATGTAGATAGCTAAGTCCTACTTCCTCTAATTGTTTGTAGTCGATGAAATAAGTGATATGAAGATTCTTAAGTTAGAATGGTTCTTTGAAAATGACTCTATTTAAAATTGTTGAATAAGTTAATTATAGTTTCCCTACCAAGATCATTTGGTAATTTTTTTTTGTGTTTGCTTGAGGGTATGACTAGAGCCCATGAGGTTTCATGATGCCATTAAGGTTGGGTGGAGAGCAAGCCCTTATTTTTTTTGTTGGCATTCTCTACAAATGTTGGAACAAAATATAATAAAATGAGAAGTTCATTTATTGTTGTTCTATTTGAAGTTTTGTTTATAGAGTAAAAGAAATTTGATACTTTTTATAATATAAATGATGGCTTTTGCATTCTAACTTTAAAGGAAAATGTTGTGAAGTGTTCATGGTGAAAATGAGATGAATAAAAAAAAAAGAGCTCTTACAATGGTATGGCTAGTATAGGAGAAGTCATAATCCTTTGTATTTTAAACCATCATATTGTAATTTATGTGATAACAAGAAGAGGCATTATGAGTTCCATTGAAAAAATTTGTTGTATGTTGCAAATATAATGTTAAGTTGAAATGTTTATGAAAGTTGAACAAATGATTATGTTTTACTTTTGTAAATGTTGAAAGGAATGTGTTCATTTAATTTTAGCAATGATGTCATGTTGGCTCTTATAAAAAGTAGTTTAACCCTACACAAATAGGCCCTTAATTAAGCATTTGTAAATTTTATTTGGTTAATTCATATAAACTATTATTAACTATATACATCATGAGGTTGAGGGAAAAAAAAACCACCTTGTTGTCAAATTTAAATTCATATAATGTGTATATTAACTATATACATGTATTTCACATATTAAATGCATATATATATACACTATTTTGAATATATACATATTCTACATATTTAAATATAAAAATATATATTTAAATATACAATACAATAATATATTTATATATATCTTATCTTAACTAACATAAAATGTTACTATTTATATTAATTAAAAAAAAATGTTTAAAATCTTAAAAAATAAAATAATAAAGAACAGTAGAAAAGAGGCGACTCCCTTAAAAGCAACTGCCCTCCCCACTTATTCCTGCACAGATCTGTTTCCAATGAAATATATATATATTATATTTGCCTTTTACTTATGTAACCTCTTCAATAACAATACGAAATCTTCTTTATTTTGTACAGTTTTATTTTCTGTATGTTAAACAGTAATTAAAAAAAAAAAGAGAAAACAAGTTATAATAAATAAAATAAATAGATCAATAAAATTCTTTCTCCAACAAATAAGATATGCAGAAATCTACAAGTAATATTGTATCTATTTAGGCAAAACAACAACACTGGGGTTTGAACACAAGCATGTAAGCTATCAGAAAATTCGGGTATTCTGTAATATAAAAAAATGGATTTTATATATATTGAAAAGCAGAAAAAAAATTTCAAATGTTTGCTACCCTCTATTTTACACAGAGGGCAACAACCTCGGTCTGCAAGGTGTTTGACCATCCTCTGTAAAATCTGCAAGTAAACCAAAATCTCTGTCGTGATTGCAAATGTGTGGAAGATCTGTAAGACATAACAAGGAACGAGGGTTTTAAAAATATACAAAATGAGACCTTAAAACAAGAAGAGAGGAACAGACATTATGATCTATAGAAGAATCAACCAAATGGAGTCACGAAAAGAAAATGAAGAAAATGAGAAAAAAGAGAGGCATTTTAATAAGTTTTCTTTTTGAGATAGGGTTTTTAAAACTGATTGTCCTAAAATTTAAGGTTGAGATTCCATCTTATCCATTCGATCAGATTGAATGCTCAACATATTACCTTTTTGCTCAATTTAAAATCTTATTGGAACTAATTTAATAAAGGCTTTTTAATAAATGAGGAAGGGTGAGTTGTAATTTAATATTTTTTTATATTACCTTTTGCTCAATTTAAAATCTTATTTGAACTAAATTAATGGAGGCTTTTTCAATAAATGGGGAAACATGAGTTGTGATTTAATATTTAAGGAAACTTTTACAATTTGAAATTTGTTTTATTATAATTTAAATAACTATTTGTGGGTTAAATTTTAGAAAAAATCATAAAATATGAAAAAGCTATAATATAATTATTTTATTCAATTGAGGAAACTCAAATACATAAAATTATAATGAATGATTTAAATGTTGGATAAAATATTGTGAAAAGAATATTGATTATTTAAAATGGGTTTTGATAAATTATTTCACCTTGTTTAAATATGTCTCATCTAGTCAAAAGGGGATTATCAATTTAAATAAGTGGTCGTTATTGCCAATAAAGAAATAAAATAATAATAATAAATCAAACGTGTCATTAAAATTATTCATAATAATAAATTGGCACAAGTGATAAACTTATAACTAAGAGTATGAAGGGGACATAAATTGAAGATAAACGAGAATATTTAATAAAGTGATCTTAATATTTGGAATTAATTTAAGGTTTAATGGATTGAATTGGATTTTTCAATTATGCATAAAGCTAAAATATCTACTTAAGCACCGAAACTTTGCAAATTCAATTATTTAATAAAATGAAAATGAATTAAGCATTATGAAATTATTCTCGTTCGAGTTAATCCTATGGTATAAAAATAAAAGAAGGTGAAAATTATTATAAATATTAAGTAAATCAATTGTCTAAATGGGGTTAATAAAGAGGCCTTATTAAGGTGAAATAAATGTAATATCAAGATAGTTATATATATATACATATATATATATATATATATATATAAAGGCGAAGGTGAACTTAAGGATTTATTCTTTAATGACTCAAATGTGTAATATGATCCTAGGTTATTATTATTTAAACAAGAGAAATGAAGAACCTTGAACCAATCATGTGGGGTTTAGTTCTCCTATTATGGGGGTTATTAGGTAAATGTAAATTTAATTAAATCTAGGTAATTCTCATGATGAAGCTCTACCTAAAAAAGGGGATGAAGAGGTATCTAAATAATTAATGTTGTAAATCAGTACTACATGAGTAATGAGATTATTTATATCAATATCTTTTCGTGACATTTGCAAGAGTTTAAAGACGATTATCAAATAAAACTCGATTAAGGGAGTCGATCTTTGAGATCCTATCACTAATTAAGCTATGTGTTGTTACCTAATCAATGCAATCATGTCAAATAATGTTAGATCTTAGTAGTTGTGTTGCACAATGGTGGCTTGTCAAGAGTGCATTAAGCTGTGAAATTAGGTTTAAAGAAAAAAAAGTTGGTGTCGTTTGCGTTAGTACCAAATTAAAATGTGGGCATGACAAACATGTGGCATGGTTTCAACTTGAATGTTATCTCAATTGTGACTTCCTTGTGTGTGTATTCTATGTTTTCTTGGGGTTGTAAATAACTATGTAGAGCTATTACTAAATCTATGTTTTGCATTGTCTCTTGTTGGGTTGTCTTACCTATGCACATCCTTGTCATCATGGGCAAAGGGGGATATTTTACTAGTAGAAAAATACTTGGAAGTCATGACTCACTTGTGAAGAGTGAAGGGTTGTAAAAGTCACTAAATTCTTGAGATAATTTTATTATAATAAGTACATAGCCCTACATATTGTCCATGCTTGAGCAATATTGCTAGTATGGTTTATTACTTATAAGATATAATAGTTTTGGGTATAACCAATTTGTTGTTAGAAGGAAACTACAATAACTTGAATTACAATTGGATCAAAAACTATGTTACTGAAACATGGAAAAAAAGGAAGAGGGGGGATCCTAAGTTTCAATGTATAAAACCTAGGGTTGATTGCCTCCTTTTAGAGAGTTTCATTAAGATGGATATCAACAAGGCATATAGATTGAATTTCAACCATGAAAGTGAGCCAATAAGACCTAGATATCCATCATATTCAGGATTGGAATGGATTGGAATTGATTTGCTATGATTAACCTAATTATACTATGTGAACTAATATGCAAAATGCAAGATACCGACAATTGATAGACATAAATAGAGAATTGTAAGAAGACCTTGGAAGGGAAGAACATCGTGCATCTGTCCAGAAAGTTTTGTTTTGATCACCGTAGGAGGATAGAGTCACCCAAGGGCATCTGGGTCCTTGTAGGGTTGTCCTACTTATTTTTTGGTCCTTTGATGATAGATTTGAGACCCCTGTTTCCACTTGCAAAGTTGTTGGATCACTAATGGATAATTTTCTAGGTGAGTTTTTGTGAGTTGACAAGATGTGGGGCTTCAAATGCAACAATAAATAATTGGTCTTCAAGCTTCCTTCAATCCTCTCCAAACCTAAAATTTACACATTCACAAAGAGAAGAAATGTTGTGTCATTTAGCGGCTTGCCTGTCAAGCCCTGTGTTAGTGTTTCCACTTCCACAATGGCAATGGAAATGATAGGAAGGAATGATGAATCAACAAAATGTTGCAACTCACCACCCTTTAATGGCTTCCTTGAAGGACTGAAGTCATGCACATCACCTCAAGGTCTTGGATCTTGCTTGTTTGAATGCTTGAATTGCTTGGAGACCTACAACATGGGTTAGCCTGAACACAAATAATGATAACATTTAAACACATATAAACTCACATAGGATTTGACATGATGTTAGGATCTTGATTGTTGCAATAAAGCTCTGAACTACTACTCTTGAATTGCTTTATAGTTCTCTCAATGTTCACTTATTTCTAGATAAATTCACTTAGATTTCAAATGATGCAATAACTAGGTTTTTATAGGCATTTCTCTAATTTCCCAAAAAATAAATCCCAATATCGGACATTTGCAATCTAAATTTTGAATGTTAAAATATCAACATCGACATATTCAAAATTGGTCCCCAACAAAATAGTGGGGCCCATATGCAGTAGGGCGTATGGGTCCTGGCCCTATTTTCCAAGATATTAAGTGTCGAGGAAAATATCAATTGGATTCATTTTTTCAATACTTGCATTTTCTTAGAAAATGGTAAAAATGGGCCCATAATGCATAATTTAGGAAATTAAGTGCTCAATTATTCTCAATAATTTAGAGGGTAAAAAACATAGTGTGAAATTATCAAGGGTGACAATTTATGATGCTACATTTAGCCCCAACTTTAGTGGGAGTATGAACTTATGCTCAAAATCACACCAAAGTAGAAAATTTATGTCAAGAGGAGTTAGATTGTCCAAATGTTGAAGAGATAGGATGACTAAGGGTCTAGGAGAGCACAAAAGCCCCCAAGATCTAAGATCCCATGGTAAACCAACATAAGCACAAAGGAACACACATGTATGATATGCAGTAAGACAACATACACAAACACACAATTTCAAAATGAAATACAAAAAGGAAGGTATGGATAATCATGGGCTAGCAAGCTATGTTATGCTAGGATCCACACCAAAGGTGTTCATGACTCACACAATAGCAAAGTCTGATATTTTTTAGGTGAATCATAAACCAGAAGGCAACACGGGCTAGTGAATTTCAATATTCACTAGGTGAGCCCCCAAGACTAGGTAAATTGAAAAACATACTAGGTCTAGAGAAGTTCGCTATTCACTAGGTGTGTACCCATTAACAAGGTAGCAAAAAATGAGTAACACACTAGGTCTAGTGAAGTTTTATATTCACTAGGTGTGTGTCCATGTCAACCACACCAAGAATTATACTCCCTGATAACCTTGATAAGGTGCTACAAAATAATCAAAATTTTATGCCAACACAACACTAAGTTCAATGCCCATGAACAAAGTGAAGCAAAAATACCAATATATGCCCCCACCTTAAAGAAGTTGATAAACACCATGTTGTGAGAAATTGCTTTAAGGTCGAAAATGATAAATGCCATGTAATAAAAGATCACAAGAGCTTATTTAAAAATCCCTATGATATGTTTCCAAATAAATCTACATCATGATAAGGCGTTGCTCCCAAATGTAATGCAACAACAACATAGAATATGAAAACATGAGGGATCCACCAATATGGGGTCAATATACATCTTTGCTATAGTGATATAATAGAGCTCAAAATTGACATCATTCCCCAAATACTCGTGAAACAACAAACACAATGGAGGAATGACACATAGAGAGAAGCCAAGAAAACTTTTGGGTCAACGTGGAAGAGACCTAAATGTCTCAATGCCTTGCATCATCCCCAAAGGAAAACACAAGAAAAAAATAAAAGACAAAGTATGTGACATATAGAAGAATGAAGATACAAATAGAAGAATGTCATGACATATTTGTTTCCTTTGTATCCTTGCACCAATGGAGCAACAAGGGTCATTCAAAGAAAAATCATAAACATAAAGGCACACCAAGTAACACAACACACATCACATGCAAGAAAACACAAAAAATACATATCACAAACACAAATGAGTACTACACATGTAATCCAACTTAAAGCGAGTTGTTTACATCTCAATCTTGCTCAAATGGCACAAAATTTATTCTCTTTGTGAATGTGCATATTTAAGGTTTGGAGAGGATTGAAGAAATATTGAAGACCAATTATTCATTGTTACATTTGAAGCCCCACATCTTGTCAACTCACGAAAGCTCACGTACAAAACTATTCAACAATGATCCAATAAATTTGCAAGTAGAAAAAAAGGTCTTAGATCTATCATCATAGAACTGGAAAAATATAGCAGGACACCCTTGGGCGACTATGTCCTCCTACACTGATCATAACCAAACTTTTTAGATAGGTGCACATTGTTCTCCTCTTCCCACATCTTCCTGCAATTCTCTGTTTATATCTATCAATTGTCAGTATCTTGTATTTTGCATATTAGTTCACATATTCTAATTAGGTTAATCATAGGAAATCAATTCCAACTGATTTTGATCCTGAATAGGATGGAGATCAAAGTATGATTGGCTAACTTTAATGGTTGAAAGTCAATTTATGTGCCTTGTTGATCTCCATCTTAATGAAACCCTAGAAAAGGAGGCAATCAACCCTAGGTTCTATACATTAAAACTTAGGATCCCCCCTCTTCATTTTTTTTCATGTTTCACGTCGAGTTCACCAAAATGAAACATGGTAAAAAAGTAAGAGGGAGGATCCCAAGTTTTAATGTATAGAACCTAGGGTTGATTGTCTCCTTTTCTAGGGTTTCATTGAGATGGAGATCAAGAAGGTGTATAGATTGAATTTCAACCATGAAAGTGAGCCAATCAAACTAGATCTCCATCCTATCGAGGATTGGAATGGATTGTAATTGATTTGCTATGATTAACCTAATTAGATTATGTGATCTAATATGCAAAATTCCAAATATTAATAATTGATAGACAGAAAGAAAGAATTGTAGGATGATCTAGGAAGGGGAGAACATTGTGCACCTATCCACTGATCATTGTAGGAGGATAGAGTTTCCCAAGGAAATTTGGGTCCTTGTAGGGGTGTCCTAATTTTCTTTTTTAGTCCTTTGATGACATATCTGAAACCTCTATTTTTGCTTGCAAAGTTGTCGGATCACTATCGGATAATTTTGTAGGTGAGTTTTTATGAGTTGATAAGATGTGGGGCTTCAAATACAACAATGAATAATTTGTCTTCAAGCTTCCTTCAATCCTCTCCAAACTCGAAATCTGCACATTCACAAAGAGAAGAAATGTTGTGCTATTTAGGGGCTTGCCTTAGTCAAACCTTGTGTTAGTGTTTCCACTTCCACAATGGCAATGTCAAAGATAGGAAGGAATGATGAATCAATAAAGTGTTGTAACTCGCCACCCTTCAATGGGTTTCTTGAAGGATTGAATTCATGCACATAACCTCAAGGTCTTGGATCTTGCTTGCTTGAATGCTTGAATTACTTAGAGACCTACACTATAACAAGTTTTAGCTTTCTTAAACAATGATAACATAAACACATATAAACTCACATAAGATTTGACATGATGTTAGGATCTTGAATTGCCATAATAAAGCTTTGAAATGTTGCTCTTGAATTGCTTCATAGTGCTCTCAATGTTCACTTAATGCTAGATAAATTCACTTAGATTTCAAATGATGCAATAACTAGGTTTTTATAGGTATTTCTCTAATTTCCTAAAAATTAAATCCCGATAGCCAACATTTACAATCTAAATTTTGAATGTTAAAATACTGACACCGACATATTCAAAATTGGTCCTTGGTAAAATAGGGGGACCCATATGTCCTAGGGCATATGGGTCTCAACCCTATTGTACAAGACATTAAGTGTTGAGGGAAAAATATATGTTGTATGCATTTGTTCAATGCTTGCAATTTCTCAAAAAATGGTGGCCCCGAAATGCATAATTTAAGAAATTGGGTGATCAATTAGGCTCAATAATTTAGGGGGACATAAAATAGTGTGAAATTTTCAAGGGTGACAATTTACAATGCTATTGTTACTAATACTAATTCAACTTAATGAGAAAAACTCATGACGGTATTTATAAATATCTAGAGAACTAAGAATCCTCATTTGTCAACTATTGTTCTAATAGGAATCTAGTGAGTTGTATTGTAGAAAAAAAATGCTCTTAGATGCTTTTTTTTGAAAAAAAAAGGGTTTTGTCCTTCATTCTTCTGCCTTTCTAGAATAGGTTGAATTTTTTAAATTGGCCAAGGTACATGAAATATATGACCATTTAATAGTTGTCCTTTTTGCTGCAAACTATGAATTGGAAGTTGTGAGATGATTTATATGGTTTAAGTATGTAAATTTAACAATTACTATCATTATTTGTCAACATAATTTTAATGAATATGGGTGAATTTATTAAATATCATGTCACTAGATTCTAGGGAAGGTTCTAGATTTGAGAAATTAGCAAATGAGGAAGTAAAACCTCTTGTTCCTAAATTACCTAGTATTGAATAGAGTTAGGGATTATGGTTGTGTTACAAATTGAATTCCTTGATGGTAATCATTAGATATTTTTACCTTTGTCTTCTAGATATTGTCTATCTATCCTATTGAATGTCCATATATCATAGGAAGATGATGGGGACCTTTTGATGCTATAAACATTGATAGTCATTGGTTTACATTCATAAGTTTGTTGCCTTGTTTGATTTACATTCTCTTCCATAATATATTTATTAATGGACTAGTTCATTAGATATTTGTTGCATGGGCATATAGGTATTGTAGCTCAACAATGATTCACTTAGTACCTTATATTCTATCATGTTGGCCTTGTGTAGATAAAAACTTTGTGATGGTTTAGGCTCCTCCAATTGAGTAGCATGGTAAACTTGATACTTTGTGGCAAGGTGGATATCACCTTGATGATGCTCCCTCTCTTCCTCTTCAAGTTACAAAAAAAGAAATGGTAGAGGTTATGTAATACAAATGATAATATATTATTTATTTGGTCTCTTACGAGTTGAGATGAGTAGGAAACTCTTACTTAATTTATTATATTTTGTATTTATAGTACTATAGATTTGAGTTGTAATGGAAGATCGTAGCTATTATAATTATATTAGTTTCATATGTCATCAATATTATTTCAAGATGTGTGTGTGTATTTACATATATAACATATAATAATTTTGAGTTTTATAGTCATGCAAAAATATTATAAATGGATTTTTGTTAATGGTAATGGTTGTAGAATCATTTATATGTTAGAAAGGAAAAATAGAAAAAATATTCAAGTTTTTGACTCCTATGACTCTAGATTATATTTACTTTACTCATTAATTACTATATTTTGTTAGTGACTATTGGGTGGGCGTTTCATCATCTAGTATCATAAATGTGTCCTACCATTCAAAAAATAATTGGAAGGGATGGCTCCTTGGATGATGATTAGGGTGATGCTTGAGGAGCCCCCTAGATGGTGAAATAGGGTATGGGACTAGTAATATTTGAATTAACATGGATGGGAGTGGGATTGTTGAGGGAAAATATTAGACATGGCTTTGAAATGTTATATTATGTGTCATTAGGTTTATTTAAAATTTGTTTGACAACACATGATTTATTAGACATACATATCATGTTTTCAAAGATATTAATGCTTGGAGAAAATAACTTAATGAAGGTCCTTAATAATTATTGAAAGGAAGTGTAATCTAGGCCATATGTATTAAACCAAATGCTAGCACACCCTTTCAATATATGTCAAATTAGGAACATTCAATTTTGATCATTATGTTTTTTGTATTGGATTCACATTAGGAATTTAGATAAATGTTCTCTAAGACCAATATTTCTATTATAATGTTCATAAGAATTGTTTGTGCTAAATGCATCTTGATCACCATGGGCTACATTATTATTTTCAAATGTTAAGCAGATAGAACCTGCAAAAAAATATGATGAAGGTGGTGGTTGAGGGTGGGTTTGCAAAGGTTGTGTTTGGGATATGGGATCAGGGAATGTTATAATATATGTATGTGACTAGCTAGACTGGAAAGTGGTACACAAGGTGGGGAAAGATAAAATGAGATAGATATGTGCGATTAAGGAGGGAAAATAGATAGATAAGGGATATGGATATGGGAGTAGGATGAAGTGTGGCTAGGTTGTTAGGGATTTTCATCCTTATTATAAGGGACTAGTATACTAGAATAATGAATTCTTAAGATTATATATTTAGTTAACAATTAATAGTATGCACCAAATCTAAATCTTAATACATATGAAATTAATAGAATAGTATGTATTCACAAGATTACACAAGATACATATTTTTTTGTGGAAAACCATTACAAGAGAAAACCCACCACTAAAAGTTATTCACAATTATATGACTCAGAATCAACACCAATTAAATCCAATGAGGTCTTTGGAAAACCTTTTATAAAATATCAATATATAGCATATCCTTGTTCTATAATATGTTAAGTTTTTACACACCAAAAATATATAAATTTATACAATATCTACTACAGTTATTTTGTAAAATTAGAATGTTCACACAAAACTAATACATAGATTTATTCATAGGAATACCATTTATCCAACTATATAACTAACTCATGGAATGCCAAGAGTAATGAACCACATTCCAAACACATGTGACATTAGAATACCGCACTTACCACCAAATGTGATTTCTTTAATCTCCATGTGGATAATTACCTTGTAAAATTTATTGCTACCACACAATAAAATCAATTGTTATATCCTTTACATTGTCAGTAGTATAATATTTTTAGTATAACTTCCACTATCATCTTCTCTCTTGTGGTAGCATATAAAAATATAAATTCACTCTAAGTTTTGTGTGCTACCTAGTGTCATCTTTGAGAAAATTATGCATTCCTCATTTCATGTTGTATGTTCACCAATTCTACCACAAGTGTACCCACATCAATAACCATGCTTCTAGAAAGTACTAAAAACCTATTCTTTTATTATTACCTTTTTTGGATACCTTGCAGTGGTTTTCACAACACCACCATAAGTAGAAAATATATGTATGATGCTTTACAAATACTATCAGAACATCCACATATGTTAACCATTATAATTTTTATACTCATACTAGAAACTCAATACATTCCAACACAATAAAGGATATAAATAAATTATTTCTACAAGGACTCTCCTAGGTGAATATCACTTAAGTACCAATATTCTCCCACTTGATATTTACCATAGGAGATAGTGTAGTATTTCAGCCCAAGAGATTCACCTCATGCTTGAGAATGAAACAAAATTATTTCATTTCTACACCATGTGAACTTGATAGTACTTATAAGTTTCATCAAAGAGTCTATATTATTTACTTGAGTATCAATTTTCTCCATTTGGACTTTCCTATTATCAACCATTTCCCTAATAAAATGATATTCCATATCAAAATGTTTGTTCTTGCATAGTAAACATGATTCTTAGCCAAAAAATTGCACTTTGTGAATCACATTCCAACACTATATGACTCTTAAAACCAATAGTATGTCTTAACCTCTTAAAGTACATTAATTTCTTACAAGAATGTGTTGTGGCCATATATTATGCTTTAGTAGTTGATAAAGTAATTATTTTTTCCTCTTTCTCTTTCAATCTACCACTCCACTAAACAAAATAAAATATACCCATTTGTATAATTGTAATTTTCAAGATCTCAAGCCTAATCAGAGCCAAAACAATTTGTATACACTCAAAACTCTTCTCATAGAATTATTACCATTATAAATTAAAAAATTGTCTAAAGTTTCCTTCAGTACCCAAGCACTCTTTTATGTGTCCAATATTCTTTACTAGGTTGTGCCATGAACTTACTTAGAAGTCCCACTACTTGGACAATAATTTGTAT
Source organism: Sequoia sempervirens (assembly GCA_007258455.2). Classification (NCBI taxonomy): domain Eukaryota; kingdom Viridiplantae; phylum Streptophyta; class Pinopsida; order Cupressales; family Cupressaceae; genus Sequoia; species Sequoia sempervirens. The sequence continues at coordinate 49,394 of VDFB02256160.1, read as the reverse complement.
TATGCAAGCCATCACATACATGAGACTTCCTACCACACTCTCATATGGAACCTTTTCTTATGTCCTCTAAACCCTCTAAATTTTTAGGATATTGTTTTATAATTAGCTTTGAGCCAATTTGTATAGGTGAACTTACTGACTTATTATCTTGTATTCCAAACCTCCACAATAATGTCTCAAGATACTTCCTCTTGTTTAGCTAGATCTTCCTTTAACTCTTATCTCTATATATCTCCATACCAAAAATATATCTAGGGACTCCTAATCCTTTCATATCAAACTTATTATACAATTGAGTATTAATTATTGAATTAGTGTTTTATATTCTCCAATTAAAGAATATCATAAAAATATAAAATAATAATTATAATATGATAATTTACCTTCTTGAAGTATACATAATTACCAAAATAACTACTTCTAAAATATAGTTCTATCACATATGTGCCAAATTTTTGGTTCCATATTTGCAAGGAATGCCCTATACCATACAAAGACCTATTCATATTACAAACCATTTTCTCTTTACCGTTCATCTTATATCCTTTAAGTTGTTCCATGAAAACTTCATCCTTTAAGTCTCCATACAAGAATATTGTCCTGGCATCCATCCACTCAATTTCCAAATCAATTCTAAAACTATAGATAGCAATATCTAATGGAACTCAACTTAGCAACAAGGGAAAATATCTCACTAAAGTCTATTACCTCTACCTAGGAATAAATCTTTACCACCAACCATGCCTTGTACCACTCAAGTGATCTATCTACTCTAAAATTATTTTTAAACAACCACTTGCAACCAATGGGTTTCCTATCCTTAGGTAGTTGATCAACTAAATTCTAAATCTTACACTACTTTACTGTCATCATTTCTTCATCCATGACTTGATGTAGTGCCCCTCCACATTTGGCCTTCGTGACAATTGAGTAAGTTCATTTAGTTGAATTGTGTTGTCACGTGTGTTCATTAATTTATATTGTTTAATTGATTTTGAATTATGTGATTAAGTTAATATTGTCTAGCCTTGATTAATCTAATTAATTAAATTAAAAAGGATTAAAAGGGAACTTAATTAATTGGGAATTAAAATAATAATTAAATGAATTATGAAAAGATGTTTTTGATTAGAGGTAAATAACGGGTTTTGAAGGGGCTCGGAACCCTTTACAAAGAAAGCAACTGAACTAAAGATAAAAGCAAAACATCAGCAAACAACCCAACAGTAGCAACCCATCAACAAAAAAGCAACCAAAAAGGAGAAGCACCCAACAACACTACATACTTTTCAAAATGTCTGTCGCCTCTACATCATAGTCGATAGCTTTCTGTACATCATAAAAAACATCAAAACTTTCCTTCCTAGAAGCTCCTCCCTGAGCTTTAGTTTTATTCCTTGTACATGCTCCAGGGCCACCTGTATTAACCTCTGAAATCAAAACAATACCTTTTTCACCATTCTTACCAGCAGCAACAGCTTCACCCATCTGCTTACCAGCAACAGCACCCCCATCTTCATGGGCAATATCTTTCCTCTTCTTAGCACTAACCAGAGGAGAGGAAACAACAACAAACTCAACATTCCCAACACTTTTATGACCCTCCCCTTCTCTCAACAGATAGTCCCAAACTTCCCCCATTTGATCATCAAGACTGAGGATTCTTTCTTCCATATTTTGCTTCATTTTGAGGGTTTCCTCTGCCACCGTGTCCACCACAATGTTTAAGGATTCAAAAAGCTCATCAATTTGGTTCTGAACAGAGGACCCCTTAGTCTTGTTAACCATACCCCTAACTCTAACATTCATTTTATTAAGCTCATGGAAAAACCACTTAAAAAGCTTAAAGAAAACAAGAGACTCCTCATGCGTAGTTCCAAGCACATCAGACAAATCATCTCTATCAATATTAAAAACCACTTTACCTAGGGCATCCTCCTCCTCAGATGAACTATTCTTATCCTTTTTCCACAGCGACTGGAGTTTTAAGCTTGCGAATGGAGCTAGCAATTCCTTCAGCCATCGCTTTTCTCTTCATAACCCTCTCATGGTCCTCATCTTGGAGCTCTAGAACACTATCAAAAACTCCATACTTATCTTTCATCTACATAGCCAGTTGAACGCTTGGGGAATCATCAACAAAGATGCCATCCGCAATAGTGAGAGGTTGACCCTGCTCCAAAATTTGACTCGCATACTGCAACACCCTTTTCTTTCCACTGGCTTCCCCAATGTCCTTCATCTTGGTGCTTGGAGGTGGAGAAGAAGCCTCTCCATACAAATCATTTCTAATCTTTAGACCCCTACTCAACACCACAACAACAGATTCATCACTACAAGTTAAATAGGCATCACTATCACAATCTTCACCTTTTTTCTTCTTTCCCAAGGGATGGCTATATGGACCCCCTTCTAGAGAGGCAAGAGAATCTAGCACAAACTCCACATCATCCTCTGAGTCATCCTCTTTACCCAGAATTAGCTTCCTTCTCTTGGCCCTTTTACTAATAGGTTCATCATCAGAAGTCGTATCATACCCTTCTGCAGGTTTTTTATCCTTTGGGGTGTCCATAGGTTTGGAAACCTCAAAAGATTTTGCATAATCAAAAATCAAGAGAATTAACCTAACATGTAAAACATGATTTTTTGGATTCTTCTTGTGATCCTTAATCCCCGCATCCAAAGACATAAGAAGATAAAATGGAAAAGAGACCCTCCTCTTGTGACAAAAGTGATTTAACATAATGAAATGGTAGTTACTCACCACCAAGAAATGACCTTCCAGGGTAATGTAGCGCATCAATTCCTCTGCAACATCTCCCCATAAAGCCTTAAGGGAGCTGCGTTGATAGCCGCCACTCTTAGCAGTCTTTAAGTCCTTCTCTTCATCATCTTTGAAGAATATTTTCATTGTTGTTTGTGCCTCCTTTTTATCCCTAAAAACCTTCATACCATCCATAGGCAGACCCGTAATTCCAGCGATGAATTCCTCATTCACCTCAAACTCAGTCCCATAAAGTTTAAGAACTTTGTCGTTCCAACCCTTAAGAAAGAGCTCTGTCACCTGAGGTTTTTTCCATAAAGTCTTTCCAGATAGGGGGTTAATCCACCCTTAACAAGCACCTTCCAAACCTCCTTCTCCTTCGCAGCAACACAAGATTTGGGTTTGACCCAATTTCTATCATCCCCCATATTGCCAGAATTCACACCAAAAACTGACTTATAGACACAAAGCCCAACACCAAGAAAACTCTGGAACACAATGCCAAAACTACACAGAATCCATGTGAGGCAAAAGCTAGGACAAGGGAATATAACAATTCTTTTTTTACGGCAACCTGGACCCATATGAAACTCTTGATTCAAATCTTGCATCCCATCCTTATTCATAACATTCTGCCAAGTGGTGAGAAGCTTGCACGTCACCCACCATAATAGGACTTTAAGCCATATGAATTCAACACTCATTATTTATCATGGTCGCCTCTATAGGAAGAGGGTCGTTTTGACCCCACTCCCTAAAATCTCTAACACCAATGTTTGCAAAGATATCCACAAGCCATTTCCTTCTCTAAGGATATGTGAAATATAAACCTCATCAAACAACTTTAACATGTCTAAAGAATTCTTTATTAGGGACTCAATAGTCCAAGAAAGAGGAGAAAGATTTTTCAAATTGTTTATAATATTCAGAGAATCTCCTTCTAGCCAGGCTTTTTTAAAAACTTTGGTTTTAGCCAATTTGAGACCATGATAGGCTGCAGCCGCTTCCGCATAATGAAAAGATGTTATATGTATATTGATTATTACTTATTAAGTTAAGTAATATAATTTTTATATTAGACAAAGGAGAAAAGCGATTGAAAAGCTAGAAGGCTTGGCATGCAAGAGAATGCACAGTTTTGAGCTAATTGTCCAAAAGGAAACTACTGTTTTATTGGATTTTTTGAGTTTTAATTAGATTTTTGGTTTTTAGAAATAAAACGGTTTTTTTCCTTATGTATAATCATGAATTTTGGGGTTGCGTGGCGAGGCGTTACAACTTGGTATCAGAGCCAGGTTATCAAACATTGGGTACTCTAGGTTAATTGAGCCCATTATGTTAACCTTGCATTTAGACTCTTGAGTTTAGGATTCCATCCTTTTGTCGTTCTCGCTTAGCAATCCGAGTTGGTCCCTAGGTGATGTTGGTTCAATGGTGTAGAAAACTGGTGGAAAGGATAGAACCCTCGGTGTAGTGTGCAATGCACCAATATTCTTCCTACCGGGGATGCATTATGGACCTTTGTGTTGTCTCGTGTTGTGACTTTCAGTGATGTAAATCTGTGTGTATGTGTAGAATGTATGTGTAAACCTAGGAATTAGCACTTATGAAATCATAAATGGTGTGCCTTGATTTTTGAACTGGCATAAAATTATGGTCGTGGGTCACTTATGCTATGATATCTTGTGTTGTGTGTCAGATAAAGTGGTATGTTTAGTCGTTATATGGGTGGAAAATCGTGAATAAGGATCTATGTGATCCATTAGTATAATAAATAAAGTCATTATTGTGTGCTCAAAGCTGTGAGCTTGTGTGACTTACACATGCAATGAATAAGCATGAATATTTTCAAAGGATTGTATTTCACAATAACTATAATTATGTGTTTGAACAAATTGAATGTAGTACCTCTCGTGTTGCCTCCCCTGCTTTGATACTTTTTATGTTGTGTACCTTGAGACTATGTTGGTGGTTGTTTCACATTTTGTTTTGGTTGCTTGATAGTTTAGTTGACTTGGATGATTATGACATTCGTTATTGATGTTTATGTTATGATGATGCATGGATTTTGAAGTTGTGTTTGGATTAAATTAGTTATGCTTATCTTATGGACTTGTACTATGCTTGTTATGTTTTTTATCAATGATTGCTTTATGATGTGATTATGATGAGGTTACTGTTTGGAGTCTTGGTGAGAGGGATAGTGTAGCATCGCTCATTCGCGAGTGCCCTGCTACGTTGCGACTTCCTCTCACAGTGTGTTTTTCATTGGATATATCTGTTGCTCGACATCTGGTTTGATGCAAGTTGCAGGTACCAGGCATCGACTCCACCTGCACTATCAGGGCTGAGTGTACCTTACAAATCCCAATGGGTATGATGTGGATAAATAGAGTTGACAAGAAAGTCCCCCACCCTAGTCCATCACCCCGTCATTGTGATTGACGATGTGGTCCATTTGGACCCCATTCCTATTTTGGTACCGTGCCATTTTGAGTTGTTTAATTTTAATTTTCTAATTGATATGGTTTTAATTATTTGAAATATTTGTTAGCTCATTGTGTTGAAGTGCTTATGATTGCGTACATTTTATTTCACCTTGCAACTTCCAAGAGTAATTCGATGCTAAGGGGGGAGGATGTAATGCCCCTCTGCATTTGGCCTTCGTGACAATTGAGTAAGTTCGTTTGGTTGAATTGTGTTGTCATGTTGTGTTCATTAATTTATATTGCTTAATTGATTTTGAATTGTGTGATTAAGTTAATATTGTCTAGCCTTGATTAATCTAATTAATTAAATTAAAAAGGATTAAAAGGCAACTTAATTAATTGGGAATTAAAATAATAATTAAATGAATTATGAAAAGATGTTATATGTATATTGATTATTAATTATTAAGTTAAGTAATATAATTTTTATATTAGACAAAGGAGAAAAGCGATTGAAAAGTTGGAAGGTTTGGCATGCAAGAGCATGCACAGTTTCAAGCTAATTGTCGAAAAGGAAACTACTGTTTTATTGGAGTTTTTGAGTTTTAATTATATTTTTGGTTTTTAGAAATAAAACGGTTTTTTTTCTCTTGTGTATAATCATGAATTTTGGGGTTGTGTGGTGGGGTGTTACACTTGATCTCTTTAGAAGAGAGAGTATCTTCCATAAAACATGGTTTGATATCAATGCAAGTTAGAGAAAAACACAATATAAATCTAGTGGACTATACCTTTCTGGTGTTCTTTTTTTCCTTATAGGCATTCTCATAGTTTATAGTGAAGAATTTTCTACCACATCTACACCCTATTCTTATTCAAAGTTACTATTAAATATGCTTTCATCTCCCTCTTCCAAACTACCATGTCCACATTGTCATTCAATTTCATATGAACATTGTGTTGGAATATGAATTCAATTTTATTGTTATTCCAATAGTGACAGGGGGTCCCAGGGGGCTATCGTAGCCCCCCTATACGTCGAAGGAATTTTTCGTTAGGCAACCACGCCGAAGGCATATCTAGAGAAGCTAGAATTTTTTTTTGGGACTCTATTTTTGGTCATTTTGTCAAATGTTTGACATGCAGTTGTATGAGTCACACTTTCTATTTTTGGAAAGTTTTTTTTGAACAAGGACTCTACAACTTGGATTTCTTATGCTCTGTTGAAGTCACATTTTTTGTAACTTTTCAAAATATTGTTGTAATTGCGAATTTCTTGAGAAATAAAATATGAAAGATCTTTGCCCATGGTTTTTTCCTGGTATAATTTTACCAGGTTTTCCACGTAAATATTGTGTTAATAATGTGAGCTTATTATTTTTCTCTATTTTATGCACTACAAATTTCCTTACATTTGGTACTAGAGCAAAGTTGTTTGTGTAGAAGTTGTATTTTTTGAGAAGTAAACAATGATAGGAAGCACAATTACAAGATTTGAGGTGAAAAAGTTTGATGGTTCTAATTTTTCTCTATGGAAGCTAAAGATTCAAGCTTTATTGGTGAAGGATGGATGTGCCTTACCTCTCAAAGGGGTATCATCAAAACCTGCATCCATGAGTGATGTAGATTGGAATGAAAAAGACAGCATGGCTTGAGCAACAATCGAATTATCTCTAGTAGATTTAGTATTATTCAATGTTGCAGAGGAGAAAACTACACATGACTTGTGGACTAAGCTCGAAAAGCTATATGAGACAAAGTCATTGGAAAATAACATTTTGTTATGAAGGTAACTATATAATTTGAGAATGTGTGACAATTCATCTGTCATAGATCATTTGAATGATTTCAACACACTAACAAGGAAGTTGGCTTCAGTGGGCGAAAATTTTGAAAAAGAGGATAAGGCAACAATTTTATTTTCTCATTTCCTGAAACTTGGGATCAACTAGTTAAGGCTTTTAGTAACTCAAATCTAAGTGGGAAATTGGTCTTTGAAGATGTTGTGGCCACTGTAATTTTTGAAGATTCTAGGCAAAAGACATCTCATGGATCTTCGTCTAATGAATCTCTAATTGCAAGAGGCAGAACTCAGGAAAGAGGAAATACTAAGCATGGAAAAACCATGTCCAAATCCAAAGGGTGGAAAAGAGTAAAATGTTGGAATTGTGGAAAAAATGGACATATCAAAAAGGATTGCAGAATGCCAAAAGCAAGCAAAGAAAATTATACTTCACAAGCATCTGAGGCCAACATAGAAAAAGTTCAAGCACAATTGGAAGATGGAGAGGTATTAACTTCTAATCTGAGAGGTTCTTTACTTCATGTTTGGATTCTTGATTCTGGTGCTTCCTTTCACATGAATCCACACAAAGACTGGTTTTCTTCTTATCATTCATGTGATGGAGGTATGGTTTACATGGGAAATGACAACCCCTATGAAGCTATTGGTGAAGGTGACATAATAATCAAGATGTTTGATGGAATAGTAAGGACTATTCAGCATGTCAAAAATGTACCAAGATTAAAGAAAAAATTGTTGTCTTTTGGAGTTTTTGATGAACAAGGTTACCGATTTAGAGATGAAAATAGTTGTCTCAAGGGAGAAAAGGTTGGAAATCTCTGTAGGCTAGTTGGAAAACTAGTAGTGGAGAGGTTGTAGTGGCATCTGATGTAGAAAAAGACTCAGTGTCAACCTGGCATCAATGGCTAGGCCATATGAGTGAATGTGTCTCAAGGTACTACTAGATAGAAATCTTCTCCCAGGTGCCAAAAGTAAAGATTTAAATTTTTGTGAACATTGTTTGTTTAGAAAATAGAATAGACTGAGTTTTTCTAGAAGTACTACCAAAAGTAGAGATGTGTTAGAATTAGTTCATTTAGATACTTGGGAATATCTTGTTATATCTATTGGGGGTTCATGATATTTTGTTTCATTTATAGATGAGTATTCTCGTAAGGAATGGATTCACCTTCTCAAGAAGAAGTATGAAGTGTTTTCTTATTTTAAGAAGTTTAAAGCTCTAGTAGAGAATCAAAAGGGTAATACTATAAATTTCTGAGAACATATAATGGAGGAGAATTTTGTTCAAGAGAGTTTAACTAGTTTTGTAGTGAGTTTGGTATTACAAGAAAATTGACAGTTGCTAGGACACCACAACAAAATGGTGTTGTTGAACACATGAACTATACAATTATGGAGTGAGCCAGATGTATGTTGAGCACTATTGGTTTAGAGAAAAACATTTGGGTAGAGGTTGTTTCTACAACCTATTTCTTGATCAATGGATCACCCACTACAACTCTTGATAATAAAATCCTTGAAGAAGTATGGGTAGGTAAACTTATTGATTATTCTTTTCTTCATGTATTTGGTTCTGATGATTATGCTCATATTCATAAATAGAATAGGAATAAGTTGGACATGAAGTCTACAAAGTTTATTTTTCTTGGCTATATAGAAGGTACAAAGGGGTATAGGTTGTGGGATATTACTTCCCACAAGGTTATATTTAGTCGAGATGTTTATTTTAATGAAAAGTCAATGCAAAGAAGTAAAGAACAACAAAGTATAGAAGTTATTCCAGTTGAGTGGAAAGTTATGATGATAATATGTAGGTACCAAATGAAAATCAACAAGGTGAACAACAACGAAATATGCTACAAGGTGATATATTACCCCTTGTAAGGAGGTCCACTAGAGTATCCAAAGCACCTGAAAGGTACTATCCTACTTGTAATTCAACTTATGCATTACTAACTAATGTTGGTGAACCTAGTTCATATCAGGAAGCTTGTGAATTTGAACGTGCAAGCAAGTGGAGAGTTTCCATGGAAGAGGAGATGGAATCTCTTCATAAGAACAATACATGGCAGCTTGTACCATTGCCAAAGGGGCGAAAAGCTATTGGAAACAAATGGGTCTTCAAATTGAAAAGGGACATAAATGATAACTTGGAGAGGTATAAAGCTCAACTAGTGGCCAAGGGGTATGCTTAAAAGTCCGGTATTGATTTTCATGAAATTTTTTGACCCGTTGTATAGTTAAGTACTATTAGAGTTGTTTTAGCTCTAGTTGCTAGTTTTAATTTGGAGTTAGAATAGTTAGATGTAAAAATGACCTTCTTGCATGGTGATCTCTTAGAGGAGATTGATATGTAGCCATGAGAAGGTTTTGAGGCAAGAGACAAGGAGAATCTTGTTTGTAGGTTGAGAAAATCATTGTAGGTGCCAAGGTGTTGGTATAAGCAGTTTGATTCCTTCATGGTGAGTTTGGGATTTAGAAAATGTGAGGCAATCATTGTGCCTATTTTCATAGGTATGATGATGATATTTTTATTGTTTTGCTTTTGTATGTTGATGATATGTTGGTAACAAGTCCCAACATGAATAAAATTATCCATTTAAAAGCTCATCTTGCTAGGGATTTTGAGATGGAGTTAGGTAGAGAAAATCAGATTCTTGGAATGAGGATACATAGAGATAGAAATAATAGGAAAATATGGTTGTCATAGAAAACTTATGTGGAGAAGGTTTTGCAGTGCTTCAATATGAAAAATGCACAACCAATTAGTACTTCATTTCTTATTCATACTAATTATCTCCAAAACAGTGCCCTAGCACAAAAGTAGAGAAGGCATAAATGTCTCGTGTACCATACTCATCATCAGTTGGTAGTCTTATGTTTGTCATGGTGTGCACCAGACTAGACATTGCACAAGCAGTGTGAGTAGTCAACTGTTACATGGTGAATCTAGGTCCTGAGCATTGGATGACTGTGAAGTGGATTCTCAGGTATTTGAGAGGAAATTATAATGTTGCTATTTGTTATAGTGGTAGTAGTCTTCAGGTTAATGGTTATGTGGATGTAAATTTTGGTGGAGATAGAGATAAGAGAAATTCCACTACAAGTTATTTTTTCTCCTTAGTTAGAGGTTTTGTTAGCTAGGCATCAATGTTGCAGACAATGGTGGCATTATCTACTACTGAAGCTAAATATATGGCTACAACCCAAGCTAGCAAGGAGGAAATATAGCTTCATATACTTTTGGGTGAATTGTAGGTAAATTAGGACAACATGGTGTTGCATTGTGATAGCCAAAGTGCTTTACACTAAGCACGGACCTCAGTATATCATGCCAAAAAAGCATATTGATATTCAATATCACTTTGTACATGAGGTGGTGGAAGGAGGACAAATATTTTGGCCAAGATACACACTAATGTAAATATTTTGACAAAGCCCAATTGTAGAGAGAAGTTCATCTAGTGTCGAACCTCTCTAGGCTTGTATGTTACTTGATGATTGGCAACATTGGCATTGGTCTTTCAATATGAGGATTTATTCGCAAAAGAGGAATTTGACTTCAAGTGGGAGATTGTTAGAATATGAAGTCAGTTTTATTGTTATTCTAGTAGTGATGGGGGTCCCAAGGGGGCTATCATAGCCCCTTGCATGGTGAAGGTGTTTTTCGTTAGGCAACCACTCCAAAATCGTTTCTGACAAAGTCAAATTTTGTTTTGGTAATCTCTATTTTTGGAAATTTTTCCAAATGTTCAACATGCAGTTAGTTGTATGAGTTGCACTTTCTATTTTTGGAATTTTTTGTTCGACAAGGACTCTACAACTCAAATTTATTATACTCTGGTGAAGTCACATTTTTTGTAACTTTTCAAAAGATTTTTGTAATTGTGAATTTCCTAAGAAATAAAATACGAAAGATATTTGCTCGTGGTTTTTTCCTAGTATAATTTTACCAGGTTTTCCACGTAAATATTGTGTTATTATTTTTCTCTATTTTATGCATTGTAATTTTTCTTACATATTGTTGCTCTATCTTTATTTCAAAATGCATCTTCTCACTTTTAGTTTTTTTTGGTTGGTCAATTTTGGAATTGCACCAAGTTCCTTGATTTTAAACCTTCAAGGTTTCTAAATTTTAAATCTTGTAGTCTTTGACATTTCTCCATAATGAATGAAAATACACCTTTTAACTTTGGGATTCAAATTGGACCATTACTCCTTAGACACTTAAGAAAATGCCTCACAAACAACTATCTAAAATTGTGTCACCATTATTTTTCTTTTGGTCCATACTTCTTGTCTTGTTTATGTGTACAAGTAGGAGACATTTTCTTCAAGTAACATGTGGTACTCACCACCTTTGTCCAAAACTCTTGTCTTAGGCCTACACTACTCAACATACACATAGCCTAATCAAGAAAATTTGTGTTCAACCTTTATACCACCCCATTATACTATAATACATATGTGGTAATCCTTTTCTTCACAATCCCAATATTCTTACATAATATATCAAACTCTTTATAGTAGAATTCACCTTCATATTTATCCCAAGTACCTTGACTTTCTTATTGTTCTAATTCTTATCAATATATAGGTATGAATCCATGCAAGTTGTGGCTCTATAATTGGATTGATGCTCGGGAATGAACAAGGAAGGGGCTTGATTTGGGTAAGATTAAGTTGGCATATTGAGAAACACCTTAGACTTTGTGAAGAAAATATATCCAAGAGTACCCAAAATAATCATCAACAAATGATAAATATTATAGAGACTTATTGTTGAAAACAATGTGAAGCAAAATTGTAATATTAACTTATGAATTTGTTTGCAAACTAAAAATTAGATTAACCAAATTGAGATTATGTGTGATTGCACATACAACACTAAGATAAAAATCAGCAAACCATAGATAACACCATATTAATGTGGAGAAACACTTTCAAGAAAAACTCTACACAAGAAAGAGGGCAAGAAAATTATTAATCTACAAAGAGAATTATATAATAATACTCTTCACTTTTATTCCCTAATCAATCCAACCTGGATACCAACAAATCAACATATAAAACTACTACCCCACAACTACAATTTATAGAAAATTGTGGGAGGGAAAACTGACGAGCTCAAAATATGCTCATAATTTGAGTATTATGATGTATTTTTAATATCCCTACTTTTGTTGCTAATGGATGTTTTAACTCTTTAATTAAAGAATTCTTATCTGAAATTGGGTAGTATCCTGTAGCAACATTCCTATATTCCTGCAGCTTAACATCTCTATGTGTCTTATTAATTGCCCTGTTTGACCTCCCGAATGACTGATATAATGCATGTGGTTTTTGAATGATGGAATAGATTTAATATGTGATTAATGAATGTATTGTGTTGTTTGCCACACATGCTTTCTTTTGCCTCTGTCACCTTGTGCATCGCAGGTTGTTGAAGGGAGCATGAATGAGTCAAGCGCAATAGATCTCGGTCTTGCAGTAAAGTCCATTTGCAGCACGGCGTCGAGGAAGTTGTTCCAGCGAAAACTCTCTGACCAGGTCATTGGGAAGAAATCTAAATGATCATTAAATCTGGGAAGAGTGGAATGCTAAATTCTCTCTGGATCGTGTTGAACGGATATGCTTTCATTTATGAGAAGTATGTTCCTCAGTTTCAAGATACATTTTATGTCCACGTCTTTCTTTGTTAGAGTTGGTTGCTTTTATGGTTTAAATAAGTGTTCCTCCTGCACGGGTGAGCAACCAGAGTATGTAAAAGTTGGTATTATAATGAGAGATAGTGTTTTGTGTTAGTTTTCATATGAGCAGAACAATGTATATCATTTCGAGTTTATGAATAAAAGCTGATGAAGTTCTGAGTTCAATTCTGGCATAACTAGTTGATGCTTGCTAAGGGGGCCCACTTAGTAAGTATTTGTAGTTAGTTAGTTAGTTGTTTATTTCCTGTTGATCATAAGTTAGATTTTATTCTTGAAAGTTTCAGCACAAACTCAGTCTTATATTGTTCCTATAGCATCAGAAATCCATCCCTATGTTTGTTCCTGTAGCATAAGGCCAGTTCATAGTTTGTTTCTTAGTCATAGTTGTTATGATTTCTGGTTTGATTAAGTTTAGAAGGCTTCGTATTACATTCCTGTAGCATAAGTAGAATTCCTTTCATGCATTTATTTCTAGTAAATTGTGACTGAAACTGGTTCTTAGTGCACATACAGTGCCGCTCCATTTCAAGTATACATTCCCTAGTTTGACAATGTAAATGAACGACCATAAGAAGATGTTAGTCGCTTGCTGGAATGTCCAATTCCTAGCTTAGGATTTTCTGTGCCTTTTATATCCTTTTATGGGTGCGACCATTTTTTGGCGCCGTTGTCGGGGATGGTGTCAAGCTAAGAACCTGTCATAGTCATTGCTACTAGTAGTTTAGTCTGTTATTCAAGCATCTTTAAATTCATTCTATTGCATGCATAGAAGAAGAGACTCTCTGGGAAGATTCCTCCCTAACTTTCCATTCCTTGATAACAATCTTGAACCAGCTTATAATCTATTTGAGGAAGGAGGAGACCAAGATATCAATCCGTTTGTTGAAAACCTGCTTGTTGAACCGCCATTTGATCTAGCTGACGAAGAACCTGAAGAAAATCCATTTGCTTTGATACTCCATCAAGTAACTATGGCATGTAATCCACCTAATCGACCTCCTACTTTTGAATTCCCCATTATTTCTTAGCAAGATAATGATACCCTTAAAAATATTCCTTCTTCATTACTTCCCAAGTTCTATGGACTAGTTACAAAGGACCCATAAACTTTCTTGTTTGAGTTTGATATCCTATGTCGCAGCTATGATTACACTTCAGATGCTCATAGGTTGAAGTTGTTTCCTGCTACTTTGAAAGAAGGAGCCCTTAGATGGTTTATGAGTTTGGGAAGAGGTGTTGTTGATAGTTGGGCAGCCATGCAAACAAAATTTATTGAGAAATACAAGGAATATTGTAAGAGTGGTAGTAAGGGTGATGATATATTCAAAATTCAACAAAAGGAGGATGAAATCCTGGAAGACTATATCTCAAGATTCTTGTTTTCCTTGAAAAAGAATTCAGACCATACTCTTAATGAAGAATCTCAGAAACTACTTTTCCTAAGGGGAATCAGTGATACTTGTATAGATGCCCTGGTATAACGCAAGTGTCTTGGGATGATATCAAGAAAATATGTCTCAACTACTCTCGAGCAATTGTTAAGAAGGGTAGAGGTCATCAAGCCACAATGGGAAAGTCCTCTACTAATGGAGTTTCAAGGATGGAGATCACAAATTTGCTGTCTGATTTCAAGCAGGATATCATAAACAATATGGCTACATAGTTGGATACTATGCAAGGTTGGAAGAAACATGAGGAAGCTGAAGCAATCTTGGCTAAGTTCTGTCCACATTGCAGACAGAAGAAACGTGACTGCAGATGTAAGATCGTGGCTAACCTAGAGGCTAAGCAGTTACCTACTGATTTTAAGACAGTAGAAGGTGATGATGACCAAGTATTCTTCATTGCACAAAGGCGACCATGGGCTCAAAGACAAGGTATGCCTCAAGATCCTTTGAATTTTGATAATCCTTATTCTAATTACAATAACCAATGGCAACCTACATATGGCCCATCACCACCTTGGAATACTTCTAACCATAACTAACTATCAGAGTCCTCAATGGCAATCTCCTCTACTCCACCCCTAGGTAACTGGCAGCAAAATCCTCAATGGAGAGGTTCTCCGCAATGGCAAAACCAATCCCTTAGCTCCCTGCAGCTTCAACAGCCACAACCTCTTGCTCTTATGCCACCTCCTGCAGCACCTGGAGCAAATATTGGCCCTCCAAAACAAACGCTATGCCTTCTCAACCATTGCCAAATCCTAATAATAAGCAGCAGCAACAACAACAACCTACGTATTTTGCAGAAGCCAATCAGTATCCAACTTATGCCTTGAATATTCATGATATCCATCTCAGGTCTGGAACCACTCTCCCTACTCCACAGCCGCCTGTAATAACAGAGATTCCAGATTCTGCCTCTGAACAACCTCCTAATCCTGCAGAACATATACCTATATTAGATACTCTCTCTAAGGAAACCTGTCATGCAACATCAGGCCAAACTGCCTTTTTCTCAGAGATTGCAAATTACTACATCCAAGTCTATGGAAGAGCCTACCTTTGATATTTTGGATCAACTAAAGAATGTACATATTCAAATTCCTCTTTTTCAAGTCATTAAAGATGTCCCAATTTATGGAAAAGCCATTAAGGAGGCATGTTTAAAGAAACCGAGAAGAAAGAAAAAGGATCCCCAAACTATCCATGTTTTAGGACAGTTGGCAGATATTATGTTAGGGAAGGTAGTCATTCCAAAATATACTTACCTTGGGAGTCCTGTGGTACAAATTAATATTAATGGCCAAATAGTAAAGAATGTTTTGATAGACCTTGGTGCAGCCATCAATGTAATGACCAAGCATACAATGGAGTGTTTGAAAATTCCAACAATTCGGTCTACACCTACCGTCCTGCAGCTTGCTGATAGTTCCACAGTAAAACCTGATGGAGTGGTAGAAGATATCATTGTCATCCTTGAGTCTTGGGAATACCCAGCAGACTTCACCATATTGTCCACTAAGGCAACTTTGGGAGGATATCCTATTATCCTAGGTAGACCATGGTTAGCTACAACTGATGCTTTTATCAGATGTTGTTCAGGAGATATGACAATTTCTGATGGTCAGTCAAGAAAGAAATTGGCTTTGTATCCACCTGCCCAGCCTCATCCAGACTTTTCTCAACCAATTTGGCCAGATTTAAGAGAGGAAACTAAAGAAGTCAATTCATTGGCTCATCTAATGATGCTACAAACTAATCCATTTTCTCAGCTTCATAATGAGGATTACCTACTTTTACACATTTTGCAGTCCAACTCTAATCTGAGTAGCCCATCTGCTCCAGATAACTGTTCTCAGCAGTGTTTCCTGCAACAATTGAATTCTGAGAGCCTGCCACCTGAATCTCCTGCAGCTTATCACAACTTGCTTCCACATGAAATATAGACACCACCTTTATCAACAGCCTCCATGAATGATCTTACCAAGCAAGTAGAAGTATCTCCAGGTCGCTGTCTGAACATCAATAATAAGTTGCTTCAATCTCAACAAGCTGCCCTAGTCACAATGCTGCAAGATCAACACATAGCTTTTGCATGGGACTATGGGGATATGAAGGGAATAGATCCTCAGCTCTGTACTCATAGGATCTACATTAAGGAATACTTTTTACCTATTAGACAATCTCAAAGAAGGATAAACCCAACACTCAGGAAAATAGTTAAAACAGAGCTCCAAAAATTGTTTGATGCTGGTTTTATCTACCCCATTTCAGACAGTCAATGGGTATATCTATTAGTGATTGTCCCTAAAAAAGGTGGAAAATGGAGAGTTTGTGTAGACTACAGAGAGCTAAACACAACAACTAAAAATGATCACTTTCCACTGCCATTTGTTGACCAAGTACTAGACTCATTATCTGGTAAAAAGTATTTCTCCTTTTTAGATGGATATAGTGGGTATAATCAAATAAGAATTGCCCTTGAGGATCAAGACAAAACAACCTTTACCAGTCCATGGGGTACTTTTGCCTACTTTGTCTTACATTTTTTGGACTGTGTAATGCACCTGCAACATTTCAAAGGGCATTGATTAGTATTTTTGCTGACATTTCGCATGATACTATGGAGATCTACATGGATGACTTCACTACTTATGGAGTTATGAAAAAGCATTAGCTAATTTGGAAAAAGTGTTGAAAAGATGTCAGGAGAAAAATTTGTCTTTGAATAGTGAGAAATGCTTTATGATGATGCAAGAGGGAATTGTTTTAGGCCATCATATCTCTCAAGTAGGAATTTAGGTTGATCCTGCAAAAACAAAAGTTATTCTAACTTTTCCAACACCTATAAAACAAAAGGATGTTAGAAGCTTCTTAAGACATGCTGGATATTATAGAAGATTTATCAAAGATTTCAACAAAATAGCCAGTCCATTATATGCCTTATTGACTAAGGATTTTGAATTTAACTGGACTGAGGCCTGTGACAAATCTTTCCTACAGCTTAAGAACCTACTTACTTAGGCACCTGTTCTTCAAGGACCGAAGTGGATCCTGCCCTTTCATATACACATATATGCTTCTGATTATGCCATAGGGGCAGTTTTAGGACAGAAAGAGAATTCCATAGAGCATGACATATATTTCATTAGCAAAAACCTTCAAGGCCCTGAATTAAACTATACTGTCACAGAGAAAAAATTGCTAGCAGTTGTGTATGCCCTGAACAAGTTTTGACATTATGTCACTAGTTACCAAATATTTGTTCATACAGATCATGCAACAATAAGGTACCTCATGAATAAGCCTGTCATATCTGGCAGATTAGCAAGATGGCTCCTATTGTTGCAGGAATTTGATATTATAGTTATTGATAAGCCAGGCCGAGCTAATGTGGTGGCTAATTTCTTATCAAGACTTCAAACAACTACACCTCCTGAGGTAATTGATGATAGCTTTCCTGATGAACATCTGTTTTCTATTGCTGCTCAAACTTTATGGTATGCAAATATTGCAAATTATTTAGCAACCAACAAAATTCCAGCACACTTCTCACCAAAGGAAAGGCAATTGTTGTTAGAGAAAAGTTTTAACTTTTCATGGATTGCAGATTGTTTATTTTACACAGGACCTGACCAAGTCATAAGAAGATGTGTTAGGGAAGATGAGACCTATGAAATTTTGCATGTTTGTCATGATGAGCCATGTGGTGGGCACTTTGCAGCCAAGAGAACATCTATGAAGGTGCTTACTACAGGATACTATTGGCCCACGCTACACAAAGATGTTGCAGCCTACACCAGGAAATGTGACAAATGTCAACAAATGGGGAGACCAACAAGGTCTGATGAAATGCCCATGAATCCACAAGTGGTAGTCAGTCCCTTTGACAAATGGGGCATGGATTTTGTTGGACCTATTGATCCTCCGTCCAATGGGAAATCATACATTTTGGTTTGCACTGATTATGTAACCAAGTGGGTAGAAGTGAAAGAAATGACACATGCCTGTGACAATAAAGTTGTTGAGTTCCTGTATGAGCAGATTTTTACTCGGTTTGGAGTCCCAAGGGAACTTGTTACTGATCAAGGAGCTCAGTTTACATCAAACTTAATCACTACATTGATGAATGACTACAAGATCAGGCACATAAAGTCTAGCCCCTATCACCCTCAAGCCAATGGTCAAGCAGAGGTTACCAATAGAGAAATTGAGGCAATCCTTACAAAGATAGTCCAATTACACAAGAAAGATTGGAGCAGTTGCCTTCCTGAAGCAGTCTGGGCCTATAGAACAACATGGAAAACAACTATAGGGTTTACTCCTTTTGAGTTACTCTATGGAAAAACTGCCATGTTGCCAATAGAGTTTGAGCATAAGACCTTGAGGACTGCTCTCTAGCTTAACATTGATATTTTAGAAACTCAAAAGGAACGCCTCTTGCAGCTGAATGCATTGGATGAGATAAAGAAAGCTGCCCTGCAACATACTAAAACTATCCAGCAGTAAAGAAAAAAATGGCATGACAATCATATCCGAACTAAGCAATTCTCTGTCGGTAATTGGGCGCTGCTCTATGACTCCAGATACAAGGAAAATCAAGGTAAACTCACCACAAGATGGCTTGGTCCTTATGAAATAGAAAATGTGTTTGATAATAGTTCAGTTCAGTTAGCTACAATAGATCCAGTCCGATTCAAGCTACTGGTTAATGGACACTGTTTTCAGTTGTATCATAAGCCAATGTCCAAAGAAAAATTTATGAAGCAGTTTGTTTTGGATGCAGCCACTGATCTTCCTGCAGCAAAAGGCTTCGGCCTTTCTCCTGCAGCATCTCTTTAAAATTCCACGTTGCATGCCCATAATAAAGGTTTCCTTTTAAGGAAACCACGTTCTCTGTTTCTCATCCATCACCACCATTCATTTCCTTTTCTTCCACATCACCCATCCTGTCGTACTACCCTCATTTATGGTTTCCAATCCAGCCGTCATTTCATGTTGCGTTGTGATCTTTCCCAGCATGTACGCGCATTAATTACAAGGTACGTGATATATTTTGTTATCACATCATTTATTTATTTTATTTATTCATTAACTGCTATGTACATATCAGTCATTATTGCCTATTCTTCGCCTTTCCTTTTGCACATGTGTGGACACATGCCAAATTTTTAGTAGGGGGTGGGGATAATCCATTTCAAATCTTTTCTTATGTCACTATTACAACTGATAATATATTTTTATTTTCTTGTACTTTCCAAATATGACTGTGTTTTATCCAAAAAAACAATTAACTGCTTGATTTGGGTAGTTCGTAACAATCATTTCATGCAATTATCTTTTGAGTCATTCTTGGAAAAGTAGAGAAAAGTGACGACAAGACAAAAAGAAGCAAAAAGAAGCAGAGCAAAAAAAGTTTTTTTGAATTTTCAGAAGAAGTTGAGTTTCAGGAATCTCAGCAGGGATAATTTGTGAATATGGGTGGCCAATTAATAAGACATGAGCCTGTAGCTCATGAGCTCTTGACGCAAAATCCTCAAGCAGTTCAGGCATTCAACAATTGTAGTTGGTTGAATTATTTTCTGAGGTTAGATTCTTTTAATGAGGAAGTTGCAGGTGAGTTTTTTAGAACTCTTTCAGAAGGAGAAGCTACAGTGTGGGGTTTGACAGTAGCTGTTACAGAATAGTAGATTGCAGAAGTAACTGGGCTCCCGGCGGTAGGAGAAATTTTTTCTTTAGATGCTGTCTCTGCTAGGGCAGAATTTACAGTACCAACTGATGGACCCTTGGAGGTTTCTAAACAAGGATGCAAATGAATGTCACTGCCTTTTCCATACTTGGAATATGCCATCCTCATAATCAGGTACTTGACTTGCGAGGGATGCTTTTCCTATTTACATTCCTACCATTTTAAATTATTGAGTCATATGAGGCATGGTTTAGCTGTTAATATTCCAATTTTTTTGTTAAACCTTTTGAAGCAATGTGCCCATGAAACCCAGAGGGGTAGGGACAACTCTATCGCCCATCATGCCCTCATTAAAATTTTGATTGAGCGTTCCCTAAGGGATGTATCACCCCTTTCTTGGAAAGAATTTGTTTCCCAAAAGAGTGTGCAACTTCCAGAGCCTCCTAGAGCACTCCCTACAACACCTGCCCCTGCAGCACCTACTCCTGCAACCACCACACCAAAGCCCTCTACCCGAGTACAAACTAGGTCTGCTAGTAGAAGAGAAAAATGAAAAACAAAGGTAGGAGAGTCATCTAGGGCAGAACAAACCCCAGAGTCTGACCCTCATATTCAAAAACAACAATGTTCCTCTCCTACAACATCTTCTCCTGTAGCAGTTCCTCCTGCAGCAACACTTGTTGCCACTGCAGTTTCACCATCATCTTCTTCTGTTGAGTTTGAATCCTCTAGGAAAGTTAGAAAGAGGAAAGCCACGAAAGTGCCTCCTGCAGCTGTAACATTTCCAAAAAGAGTTTCAGCAAGGAAACAATGTAAAGTCACCTCAACATATGCTCAACCTAAAGTTATAATAATTTTAGAGGACTCTGAAGAATACAGACATGATGATTCTCAGAATGTATCTGAGAATGTTCCACATAGCCCACCTATTGTTTCTGAGGAAATGAAAAATGAGCCAATGGAAGTTGAGGAGGCTCAACATGTTAGTAATGAAAGGGGAATGCCAAGTCTTGATGACTTGGCTGAGGAAGCTAGGAAAATTTCAGAGGAAGCACAATCTCCTCCTATGCAGCAACAAGAATTCATCCTGCAGCAAGAGGAAGAACAACCTGAACAATTGGAAGTGTCCAATGAAGCCTCATTACCCCCTGCAACTTGTCAAGCAATGGTTGTCTATAAAAAGATATTTTTGATTGAATTTTTGGAATACCTTAGGACCACATGGAGGTCGGTCACATTTCAAACCTTGAGTTTCCACCACTTAGCCAAGACTGAAATTCAACAAAGTCTTTGGGAGGAAGAGAAGAAGAAATTGAAAAGATAAATTGAAAGGCAGAAACAGGAAATCCAGGAAATGAAAAAGAAAATGGATGAAATGATGAAAATAACTGGAAAAATTGTGGAATGTAGACCACCACCTAGGGTTTATGCTATGTGCTTAAAAGAACAATTTATTTGGTTTCAATTAATGAGAATTTTAAGGAATTTAGATCCTGTTATTCATATAGCCAAAGAATTTTATGATGCCTATCAAGTAGCCTCTAGTTGGTTAAAAATTATTTATGTGAATTTTATTTGCATGGATTGATAATTTCCTCTGAAACAGAGTGGAATCCACTTCTTTATATTGGTTATATTCATTTGAGGTCACTCATGTCATGGGCGGCTAATGAAACTAATTATGGTAGACAATTGGAGGCCTATGAAGAGGCTGAAAGGGATGATCTTATCCCATTGCGACCTGAAAGTTCAGATCCCTACACAATGCTGAAAACTTGGCTTACTGTTGCATATGGGTTCAATAATCAAATAGAAAGAATAAAAATATTCGACATCAGAAAGCAAGTGTATGAAGAATTCAAAGGCCAACCATATCTGTTTTGGAAGCTTTCCTCTTCCAGAATTGAAAAGAGATGGGAGAAATTGACTGTTGGGCTGAGGAAATATGAGCCTCATAGCCCCCTGAATATTAAAGCAGCCCTTGGAAGGACAGAGAAGTACATACAGCTTGGTCTTTAGAAGAGGTTCGAGTTATGGTTGCCAATAACATTTCGACCTCCAGTTTTAATGTGGCCACTTTATCCCTATCAAGCTATAGATGTTAATAAGGATACAGAAACCTGCAGATATGAAAGATGGCAACATTTCAGAGGTTTCTACTATAAATTTGGAACTTCACCACAAGGCCATACTGCTCCTACGGATTTTAGAGAAATAACCAGGAAACTTAATGCTGGTGGACCATCATTAGGTTAAGTAGGGGGTAGATGATGAGCTCAAAATATGCTCATAATTTGAGTATTATGATGTATTTTTAATATCCCTACTTTTGTTGCTAATGGATGTTTTAACTCTTTAATTAAAGACTTCTTATCTGAAATTGGGTAGTATCCTGTAGCAATACATTCCTATATTCCTGCAGCTTAACATCTCTATGTGTCTTATTAATTGCCCTGTTTGACCTCTCGAATGACTAATATAATGCATGTGGTTTTTGAATGATGAAATAGATTTAATATGTGATTAATGAATGTATCGTGTTGTTTTCCACATATGCTTTCTTTCGCCTCTATCACCTTGTGCATTGCAGGTTGTTGAAGGGAGCATGAACGAGTCATGCGCAACAGATCTCAGTCTTGTAGTAAAGTCCATTTGCAGTACGACGTTGAGGAAGTTGTTCTAGTGAAGACTCTCTGACCGGGTCATTGGGAAGAAATCTAAATGATCATTAAATATGGGAAGAGTGGAATGCTAAATTCTCTCTGGATCGTGTTGAATGGATATGCTTTCATTTATGAGAAGTTTGTTCCTCAGTTTCAAGATACATTTTATGTCCACGTCTTTCTCTGTTAGAGTTAGTTGCTTTTCTGGTTTAAATAAGTGTTCCTCCTGTGCGAGTGAGCAACCAAAGTATGTAAAAGTTAGTATTATAATGAGAGATAGTGTTTTGTGTTAGTTTTCATATGAGCAGAACAATGTATATCATTCCAAGTTTATGAATAAAAGCTTGTGAAGTTCTGAGTTCAATTTTGGCATAACTAGTTGATGCTTGCTAAGGGTGCCCACTTAGTAAGTATCTGTAGTTAGTTAGTTAGTTGTTTATTTCCTGTTGATCATAAGTTAGATTTTATTCTTGAAAGTTTCAGTGCAAACTCAGTCTTATATTGTTCCTACAGCATCGAGAATCCATCCCTATGTTTGTTCTTGTAGCATAAGGCCAGTTCATAGTTTGTTTCTTAGTCATAGTTGTTATGATTTCTACTTTGATTAAGTTTAGAAGGCTTCGCATTATATTCCTGTAGCATAAGTAAAATTCCTTTCACGCATTTATTTCTAGTAAATCGTGACTGAAACTAGTTCTTAGTGCACATACAATGCCGCTCCATTTCAAGTATGCGTTCCCTAGTTTGACAATGTAAATGAATGACCATAAGAAGATGTTAGTCGCCTGCTGGAATGTCCAATTCCCAGGTTAGGATTTGCCGTGACTTTTATATCCTTTTATGGGTGCGACCAAAAACCATGGTGGAAACCTAAAAAAAGAAGCAAATACCACTTGAAATAACCCATGCCTAGGTTATGGACAACCAACAAACATAATAAAATATTTAATTTCCTTCACATAACTTCTCACATGGGCACCTATCCCATAGCCAATCAAGAATGTAACTTCCCATTTCTCTTTGAATTCTCAATGGAATACAAACAAACACCAAACACCTCCACACTTGGGTGCCCAAAGCATGATCTTTCACGTTCCATAAGTGGATTCCTAAGAAGGATACTTTTTTGTTACGTTGTGTAACTTCCAGCAAAATTTAATCACCTCTTTAAAATATAATTATAATATCTCATTACTTAATATTTTCTCTCATGTCCCCTAGAACACATTCCAAGGAATGTGGATACATATGAATGGCATAAGAATACAAGGTTAATGTCATACTTTCCTAAAACTTACCAATAGATGGGATATCCATAAGACCAAACACATCACAATGTATTAGCTCCAAAAACTCTTTTTCTTTAGCATTGGGTGATCCCACAATAGTGTGTCCCACTTTTTGACCTAAGTGAAACATTGAAATCAATATTTTTAACAAAAAAAAAATCTCACTTATATCGAGTAAACCATGAAGAATTTGAAGATGATCTGAATGAGAGAATTTTTAGATTTTGTGTAGATTAATGTAGTGTAGAAAATTGTATACCTTTACAATTTCACACTATGTTTGCATCCCATTAATTAATTGGACTTAATTAAGCCTCTAACTGACCAAATTATGCATTCCAAAGCCTTATTATTCCCATTTTTCAAAAGGGAAACCTATATTAAACAATTGTTAATATTAATTAGAACACCTTAGGAATCGAGTGTCTTGGACTTAGGGCGCAAGACCCATTCACCCAAGGGTGAATGGGTCCCCTTTAAGTTCTACCCAATTTTTAATATGTTTTTGGAAACATTTTAATTAATCAAATTCAAGTTTCAAGTGTCAACTTTTCGAATCTAATTTTTAGAAAATTAGATAAACACCTATAAATACACTGTTATTTTATCAATTCAAATCTAACAATATCAAGGTGAACTTCATAAGAGAAAATATTATTGTCAAGAGCGTTGAAAAATAACATTATCAATCAATTATCTTCACAATTTGATTCTCCTTTTGAGGTGGAGATATCTTCTATTGAGGTGAAGATTTTCTTTGTGGGTATGGTGGGTGGCTTACAGTTCTCCAATTGGATTTCTCTCTTGTAGTTCCTTTTGAGGTGGATTTGGCTCCTATATAGGTGGATTTTAGGTTTGTGGGAGAGTATTGTTGTTCTTCATGGCTCAAAAAGTGTTTTTCTGAGTGGTTGGTTCGTTGTGGACTATTGGTTCAGGAACTATTTTTTTGGGCAGATTATTTGATGTTGCTTGATTGATTCAAGTAGTTGTGATCGCATGTTTTATTTGGATTAAGGCCTTTTCTTTATTTGGTTCTTTGGATTGTGTTTTTCTGAGCTGATCTGATTTGAGGCTTTGGCCTTGTTTAGTTGCAGTTCGTTTTTCATTTTCATATTCTCTTTAACTGTTATAGTTTGGTTTTTGGTTGTCTATGGTTTACCATTTGGTAGTGCTCTTTGTTATGATAGGGTTTCATGTCCTTTCAAAACCTAATTGTAAATGGTTTTGATTCCATTAAAAACTATTTTTTCCCCTAATCAGAAATATTATCAATCATCTATAGTAGCAATCAAGATCATATCATCATGTCAAAGTTTATGTATGTTCATGTCATGTTTTGGACCTAACATTGTGATGTAGGTTTCAAGCATTCAAGCTACAAATCAATCAATAAAGCAAGAAAATACATGCAAGATCCAATCCTTAAAGTGATTTGTTTGACTTCAGTCCCTTGAGGGCAACCATTAAGGGTTTGGTGAGTTGTAACAAGCAAGTGTTGATTCATCAATTCCTTCATTTTGTCATCATTTCATTATCGAGGTTTAATTACCAAACATGGGGTTTGATTAAGGCAAACCCCCATTCACCCAAAACAAACATTTTTTCTTCTCTCTTTGTATGTGCAGGTTTATAGGTGAAAGGTTGAAATTTAATCAAAGGAGCAATTTTGTAAACTTGCATAAGTTGTCATCATTATTGGTAAGCTATGGAAACTCGCCTACATATTTTATTTTTGGCTCTTCGATAGTCAACCTGGAGAAAATAGAAGCTTAGATTTGGGATCAAAGGGCTATAAAAAGTATTTTTGGACCCTTGCACTAGGACCCATTCGCCCTAGGGAAAACCAATCCTACTACAAACCCTAAAACCTGCTTTTTATCACAAGTGCACACCAGTCTACCCTTATCAGATATTCCTACAAATTATCATTTTTGTTTCTATTATTATATAATTCTATATTTCAAGTGTTAGGCCATATAATTCATTTAGTTAATGCACTTTAAATCATTCCAAAATATTGCAATTCAATCATTTTTTTCATAAGAAAGCAAAGACCCAAGAGATCCAAAATAGGGTTGACTCACCTCAAGGTTGAAAGTCAATCTTATCCCTTAATGATCTCCTCCCTTTCTAATGAAATTGAGGGAGAGGGATGTTTGAATCCTAGGCCATTTTTCCATTCCACATTGATTGAATTGATTCCCCCTTTTCCATTCTTTTCAATTAGAAATATTTTTTAAAAATAAAATAGATTGTGTCATTTTTAAAGAAGTTTCAATAACTTCACTTTCATACTTTGTAGTATTTTCAATAAGTGGCATTATTCTATAATGCATAAATTTTATTAGAAATAAGATAAAATCATAGTTTTTTTAATACATATCACTAACACTCATATCTAGTGAATGCATACTTTTTTATTACTTTTGTAACAAATTTTATTTATTATTTATTTTTAATTCATATTCATTATAATTTAAAGTTATTTTTTGTAGCATATAGATTTTTACATCGAGAGGTGTAACCTATAGTGATAGCAGGGGGTGGAATGAGATGCGTGTAAATAAAAGAATGTTAACTTTTTCAATTAAATGACTAACATATTAAATAAGGAGTAATTAAAAAGTGTCGACAAATAAAACAATAAAACAATAAAAAGATATATAAATTTTAAAGAAATTTGAATCGATACATCACTTCACAAATTATAAAGTAAGAATAAATTGAGAGCAAAAAGCAACAAATAAGAAGAAAGTTTTGTGAATTAATAGAGATAGCAGATAACAAATACAAGAAAGCGCAGGAAAATCAAAGTGAAAAAAGTGTTGGGGCTTGGAGACAACCATTTTTAGAGGTGGTGCAGCATGGTAGGCCACTCACGAAGCTGGGCAGTGGAGATACAATGTCGGCCCGGTTTGGTAGCTTGTGCAGGGATCAAAATCACTTTGTTGGGGCTCACAGTGGTCAGGCCTGCAAGGTGTTGGTTGAGAAGAAGGGTCACAGTTGGGCGTAGGAAAGGCATTTGGAGAGCAGCATCAGGGTCTGGGAGATGTCCCAAAGGCTTTGTGCCTAGAAACAAAGGTTTTTCCCCTACACTGTGTAGATGTAAACCCCTCTATTTCCTTGGATGGGGATTTAGGAAAACAAGTTGTGGAGAATGAAAATATTTTGTAGAGCTAGGGCTTATAGGTAGGTTCAAAGGTTTTTGGTCGAGACTTGTAGAGCTGCACTGTTGGATCTCAAAACATTGGAGCCCAATATTGGATGGAGATGTACAAATTTATCCCAATGTGAAGGGTTTCTTCATGGTTGTGTTTGACAATGAAAAGGATAGAAAATTCATGCTCTATGATTATCAATGGAGTTGGGAGGATGAACATTTGTTAATGTTGAAACCATGGCACCCAACCTTCAATCCAAACTCCGAATCCTTTGGGATGGTTCCTCTTTGGGTAAGACTTCCAAATCTCCCTCTCCACTTCTAGTTTGAATCTTGTTTTGAGGCTTTAGGCAACTCGCTAGGGAAATTTTTGGAAGTTGATGAGGATTCAATAAATTTTATGCACACTACATATGCTCGTATTTTGATTGAAATGAGTATCACAAAAGCTTTGCCTACAACCATTTCTTTGAAGTACTCGGGTGGTGTTTGGGAACAATAGTTGGATTATGAAGGCTTTCCATTTAGATGTCAAAGCTACTTTAACACCAGCCATATTACTGAGGATTGTTCCAAACTTAAGAGGGCTAACTAGGCTTCGTGGTGGAAAGAGGCTTCTCCCCACCACTATTCGGTGGAAAAGGAAGACCTAGTTGGGAATGATCTAGGTTATAAAATTGATAACACAACTTCAATTGAACCCCAACAAAAGGAACATGGCCTACAGTAGAAATTTCTTTTGGGGTGGTGCAAGGTAGTGGCCCAAATGATAAAAGTGGTGGTTAGTTGATGGGGGTTTGCACGAATTATTTTGAAGGGAGTAGCGCACCAAATGAGGATTTGGGTGAGCCAACTTGGTATAATGATCAAGAGGAGGTGTGGAATAAGGTCCAAAGCAAGAGGAAGAAGAAGAGGACTATTGGTTTCAATATGGTTCTTCGTTTGCATGATAAAAGAAAGAGTCAAAAATAGGCAATAATAGGTTTTTTTTGGTGTGGTGTTGTTTTCTGTAGTGTATAACTTTTGTTGAGCATGGTAATGTCTGAGAAGGGGTAAGGAGGGAAATTTGGTTTTTAGGAATGGGGTTTGTCTTGGTGTTTTTGTGGTTGATTTTTCTTAGCTACAATCCTTCTTTGTTGTAACTGCTGGTTGTATCTCCTTTCTGATGAATAAATAAAATCATGCAGGGTCTCCCTACCTTTTATCGATAAAAAAAATCCAAGTTAATATATTGTAATTTATGTTTACATATATTGTTTTTCTTTACTTTTTAAAATGAAATTTAATATTTGTAATTATATATTATATATTTCTCAAATATGAAATATTTTTTATAATGATTAGATTTATCTTTATATATTACTTTCTTTCAAATAGTAAAAACTTGGTTTTTTTGGGGATTTCATTTTTCATATATTTACTTTCTTTCAAATAGTAAAAACTAGTTTGTTTTAGGGGTTTCACTTTTCGTATATTCACTTTCTTACAAATAGTAAAAACTTAGCTTTTTTAGGGGTTTCACATCTAATAAATACATCATAAAATTTAGGGTTTATAAAATTGTTTCATTACTTTTATTTGTCTATTAATTTTTTAAATTCTAGAATTAAATTAAGTATTTTTAATTTATAATAATTTAATTATTCTAGAGTCATAATTTTTATGATAATAATACATTGAGAACAATTAATAATAATATTTTTATCAATAGTTATTGATGATCAATATATAATATATATTTGTAATAATTTATATTATATAATGTATTATTAATGTATATTAGATTGAGAGTGTAGTCTTTATTTTATATGATAAATATATTAAATTTCAAACACATCTTAGAATTGATTAAAAATGTTGTTGATAGTTTAATTTGAAATGTGATAAATATATCTTAATATATTTTATAGGATGCCTCGCACAAAGTTAATTTTTTAAAATGAATAGCAACAAAGAGAATATGCTCAAAGTTATATCAGACAACAATGTGAATAAATGGTTTATGCACAAAGATAGGAAGAAAGAAGTTTTCAAAATAAAATGCAACAAATAGAACAAGAGAATATATTTGACATTATATGAGGCAACGATGTGAAAAAATGAGTGATGCACAAAGAGAGGAAGAAAGAAATCATTGTAACCAAACTGATAGAGAAAGACGTGTTAAATGCAAGGTAGATATGACAGTGGAAGAGATTGAAGTAGAAATGAGATAACATGATGATATAATAACACATCATGTACAAACATCTCGTGAGGAACAATATATATTGAGAAGAATACATCGTCAATCTCATGGGAATGTTGAGTTTAGTTTTGAAGGGATGGATTCTATTACAATAGACCGTGTGCTAGAAACATTGAATAATAGATTGCAAGTTGCAATTAATGTTGATTATCAAAATCATGTTAATAATAATAGAAATGTTGATCGAAATGTTGAGATTGATTTGAGGACTACACAAATGATATCCCAACAAGGACTAGATAAAATTTCTACGCCACGTATGTGCTACATTTGTGAATAAAGTTATATAGCAATGAAGGTTACATGGGTACCTGAAGGCTCTATTTGTAATAGATGTCGACAAGAGAAACATGAATATCGATTTTCTAGAACAAACAACATGGATCCTAGACCACAGCCATTAGAACTTAGAAACTTAACACAAATTGAGGAAATACATGTTGATAACATGCATCAATGCAATTCTTCAAGTCACACATGCAGCTAGAGGTTAGTATAAATATAAAGGACATCCTTAAATTTCTTACAAGAAGTAAGGGAAATAGCTAAAATTGTACCACATTGAATAAAACATTTAACAATTATTATTGTTTGAAGGAAGGATGAACACGGAACAAATTATAATTTTACAGTCAATAGAGAGAAGGTGTACAAAGTACTAAAATATAAGATAAAACATGATAAGTTCTATAGAGATGTTCAAATTGATGAAAATTCTCTTAGTGAACTTACATGCAATTCTGATGAAAATATTTTTGACAAATTGAACTCTGTTCATATGGAGTTTGTTTCAGATGCAAATGAATATGTATTTGTGGGTCCAATGATAGAGATATATGAAGGAAACATTATTGAACACACTACATCAATGGAATTAAAACCACCAAATGTTCAAAGAGAGATGGAACTAATCCATGCATGGGTAAATAATCCTAATTTATATCTTGGATCACTAATTGATTGCCCAAGAATTGGAACAACTCCAATAAATGAGTATGTCACTACAAGATTACTTGATATGGCTTTTCCAACACTATTTCCAAATGAAAAATTCATGCCATTGTGCATGATAATTCAAGGAACAACTGGAATAGGTAAATCATATCTAATTCATGCAATTCGTCAAGCTCTTCAAGATGCATTAACACCACAATGCTCTCCCCTATTATTACTAGCACCACATGGAGTTGTAGCTTTTAACATTGGTGCATCGACTATTCATTCAACATTAAGAATTCCACTTACATATTTTGTTGAGTTAGAAGGCACAAGGCTCACAACCTTCCAAGAAGAGTTGCAACATATAAAATACATATTGATTGATGAAATGAGTTTTACTGGATGAAATTTTCTTTAAAATATTGATTCAAGACTATGCCAAGCTTTTCCAAAAAAATCAAACTTGAGTTTTGAAGGAAGATCAATCATTTTGGTAGGAGATTTGGGTCAACTATCTCTTGTTAGTGATAAAGCACCTTATGATAGTAATGTACATGCAAAATTATTATGGGAGGAATTTAAGATAGTTGTTACTTTGGATAAGGTATTCAAACAAGAAGGTGAAGGTGAGGATCAACAAAGGTTTTTCCAATTACTTACAAATATTAGAGATGCACATCCAACAATTGATGACTAGAAATTATTGATGACAAGGACAAATGCTTCATTGCATCAAACAATTCAAGAAGAGTTTGATAACATTATCCATCTATTTGCAACAAATGATAATGTACATAACCATAACAGGAAAAAATTATATTCATTAAGAAGACCGATTTCCTGTAGCATTTCAACTAAAGAAGGCAATATTAATCCAGAAGGAGGTCAAAATGATGAATTAGATGTTGAATTATTAATTGTGAAGGATGCAAGAGTCATTTTAACATCTAATCTATGGATAGAAGTGTAAATGGAGCTTTAGGATACATTTGAAATATCATATGCAAACTTGGAAGTGCCCCACTAGATCCACCAACATATGTCATGGTTGAATTTGATAATTACTCAGTAATTCCATTTAAACATGCAACTCCAAATATAATTCCAATTGCACTAATACATAGGGGACGTACACGTCAATTGCCATTACAATTAGCTTGGGCACTAACAATCCACAAATCACAAGGATTGACTCTTTCCAAGGCAACAATTGATATAATACCAAAATAAAGAACATGATTAACATTTGTTGCTATTTCACGTGTTAAATCCTTGGATGGACTCAAAATATCATCACCATTTTCATACGATTGTTATGAAAAAATAAAAACAGGAAAGCAACTCACCAAAAGGAGAGTTGAGGAAGAAAGAATCAAATCTTTGGAAGCACAATAAGTTTATGTAATGTATACATTATTGGATATCATTCTTCTATTAAACTCTATTGATATAGCATGAAGATTATTTTTTGGTTTAATGTGAAATGTCTCATTCAATATTTGAAAAGGATAAAAATATTTTTTTTAAACACAATAAAAACATGCTAAAGTAATATTTTACATACCACACTGTGGATGTTACTAGCTTAGATATCTTAAATACATCCATCTAAAATATGTCGAGCTATTAGTCTTGAGGAGCCTATGTATTCTTTAAAACAATTAAACTATAGGTGCCTCGAGTCTTATATCTCTCGGTGTGTTTTAGATAGATGTATTTAAGATATCTAAGCTAGTTTAAATATTTTGAAATTAATTGTTTTTTATGAAACAAGGACATCAATATGGAGCGCATAGATATTTTATACAAATATCTATTGCTTTCTATGATTTCATGTGTGCCAAATGCAAACCCTTATATTTGGTAAAGAAACCTATATTCACTAAATAATAGAAAAAAAATCATAATTAAATAAAGTATATTACAAATTATAATTTTTGGAAAGCTTTCTCTAAGGTCTATAATCCTATAAAAATTTATATCATGGTTCAGTGCACTAAGATGTGATACAAAAGGAGTGTCTCAAGATGACACTTTTTTTCTGAAATCAACAAAGTATGATATTCGATGAGAAAATGAAGATAGTTGCACTCAAAATTTGAAGATGCAATAAGAACAAGAGTTGTAGTGCTCTGAATCTACATTCTAAACTACTATTTTTTTTTAAATGGTGAAGATTAAGGGTTTCAAAAGGGGGTAGCACACAAAGTGGTCCTATTTCTTTCAAAAAGCATAACATAGTGTCTGGTGTGCTCCCCCTAAAATGTTAACCTTTTTAAATTAGAATTTCAAAAATCACTTAAATGAGAAATTAGCTAACACCATGTAGTTTATTCCATATTTTTGGCTAATTTTTTAATGAATATATGATTTTTTACTAATTTTCGAAGTGGACACATCCTGAAAAATAGAAATCTGAGAGTGCCCCCCCTAAACTTTTTGAGAAATAATTGAAAGCCAATTTTTTTTTTTTCAATATATGTAGAATGGGTTCTAGTTTTTAAAAATTTAATTTGTTTCAAAATTTGATGAATGATTAAAAAAATATACCCAAAATACCACATGTTGGTTTTTGAAAAAAAAAGACACTAACAAAAGAAATTAAAGATGAAAACCTTAACATAATCAAAATGTGAAAAAAATTATATGGTTAGATATCTAAGAGGGAGCTTAACATTATCATGTTATTTGTGTAATTTTTTATTGAAACATGTACAAACCTAATGGAGAGCATGGCCAAGAATGTGTGATTTTTTTTACCTTTTTAAAAAACATGCCTTTGGCATGAAAGTAGTAAAATCCAACCCAAAGGGTTGGTATTTCCCAATATAAATCATTTAGAGAGTGCCAAATTTGGCACTAGCCAAATGAAAATGCATTTTTAGAGTGCTAGAGCCAAATTCTCTTTCTCTTTCTCTCTCCCACTTTAATCAAGGCTTAGAGTTTAGGGTTTATGATTGATGATGGATAGTTGAGGTTTTACCTTTCACTCCCTCTCTACCTCCTTCCCTCTCTTCTCTCTCTCCCCTCTCTAGGTCTCTCCTACCCTCTCTCCCTCTCTACCTTTCCTTCCCTCCTTACCACATCTCTATTCTTATCTCTCTCTTTTTCTCTCTCCCTTTGTTATTATTCTCTCCCATATCTCTCTATTCTCTTGATCACTACCTCTCCCTCCCACACTCTCTCTCTCCCCATATCTAGGTATCTTCCTCCTTCCATCTTTACCTCTCTACCTCTCCCTCCTTGTCTCATTACCCACCTCTCTTCCCCCTCTATCTCTCTCACCTCTATCTCTCCCATATATCTCTCACCCATCTCTCCCTAGGTTGTAGGTCTCTCACCTCTATCTCTCCCCTATATCTCTCACCCATTTCTCCCTAGGTTGTAGGTCTCTCACCTCTATATTTCTCCCATATATAGTTATTTCCCTCCCTCTCCACCTCTCTCCCTCCTTCCTTACCCCTCTTTCCCTCTTTGTGAACTTCTCTCTCTCTCTCTCTCTCATTTTCTTCTCTCTCCCCTCACATCTCTACCTCTCCCCTCTCTAGGTCTCTCAATCACTCCTTGTCTACCTCCACATCCCTCCTTAGCCCTCTCTTTCTCTTTTTTCTTCTCTCTCCTCTTCTCTCTCCCTCCCCTCTCTAGGTCATCACATCTCTATCTCCTCCTTCCCTAGTTCTCTCACTCCCTCCATGTCTACCTCTCCCTCCATCCCTTGTTACTCCTCTCTCTCTTTGTTCTTTTTTCTCTCCTCCTCTCCCTCTCTCCCCTCTATAGGATGTCCCCTCCCTTTCTTCCTCTCCCCCTCCCTCCTTAAACCCCCATATCACCTCTCTCTCCCCCTTGTAGGTATCTCACCTCTCTTCCCTTTATCTCCTCTTTCCCTAGGTTTCTCACACCCTCCACTTCTACCTCTCCCTCCATATCTTCTTACTCCTATCTCTATATGATGATGTATTCACATTTAAACTATGTGGATCACAACATCTACACTTTGAAGGATGTGAGGAATGTTCACAATGATCTTTTATGTTGTTATCATAGAATATTCCATGGTGATTACATGGGGAAAAACTTTTCTATTTAGTGTGCAAAACAATTGGCCTTGAGTAAATATTAAATAAAATTGTACTTAACTTTTCACATTATTTGGAAGGAAAATGAGATTCATACATTTCAAGATCTTCTCACTATCAAAAGAGAGCATATTGGTAGCATCTAAATTATCAAAGGAGCAATAATTTCTCTTTTCAAAAGCACGGTGGCTATTGATATCTTGAATGGGAGGTAGATTCTTTTGACCTTTAGACTTTACTCTATCTATATGATTATATTCATTTCAAGATTGTCCATTCTTGATACATCCTCTCTTACATGTGTAACCTTCTTACAACTGAATATGATTATCAAGTGGTCTATTTAACTCCAAAATTTCATTAACACATTTCTTCCTCAAAGTGCCCTAGTTGCTTTCTTTAATAGACAAAAATCCTGGTGAAGTTTTCTCCTGCCTTTCAAGATTTGCATGCTTGGTAACACCCTTCACAATATCCACCTTTTCCATGGTATGGTTTGGATGTTCATGGTTTAGACTTTATGGTTGACATCGTTAGGTATAAGGTTTAGGGTATAGTATTTATATTTGATTTACAGTTGAGGTTATAAGGTATAGGGTTGAGGATTGAAGGTTGAGGGTTTAAGGTATATGGCTAAGGGTTGAGGGTATAGGTTTGAGGGATAATGTTTAGGGTTGAGGGTTGAGGGTTGAGGGTTGAGGGTTAAGTTTATAGGGCATAGTTCTTAGGGTTTAGGATAATTGGGTATAAGTTTGATGGTATTGATTTTATGATTGAGGGTAGAAGGTATCTATTTAGGATTTAGGGTTTCGAGTATAGGGTTTAGGGTATAGGGTTGAGGGTATAGGGTTTAGGGTATAAGGTTTAGGGTATAGGGTTTAGGATTTAGGGTTGAGGGTGTAGGGTTTAGGATTTAGGATTGATGTATGGAGTTTAGGGTTGATGGTGTAGGGTTTAGGATTTAGCATTGATGTATGGAGTTTAGGGTTGAGGGTTTAGCATATAAAATTTAGTACCTATGGTTGGGGGACAATGTTTAGGGTTGAGGGTACTAGGTTTTAGTGTATAGGATATATGGATTTGTTGGAAACATGAGCATGATGATGTATGGTGTTTTCATTTATGGAAACCCATTGTAGAAGTGATGTTATATCAGTATGTATGTAGTTTGAAAGAAGACCAAGTGTACTAAAGAATTGGCTAAGTCTCAGTGTGCTTTTTCAATATAACAGAGAAATAGTTTTGTGGTTCGTATTGCTCTGAATTGTATCATGTTTTCATGTGGTTATGAAGTAGTAATGGTATGTGTTTAAGCATTCTATATCCATACTTTAATTTTTCATTTCTTTCAAAACTAAAGATATTGATAACAGAGTATCAAGCTTAGTAGAAGCAGTGTTACAGGTGCATAATGCATATTAGAATGCTCCACATTCCACCGTAGATGATTATAATATTGTGATTTTTATTAGGAATTGTTTGAGGTTGTCATATGTGTATTCACTCCAAGTGGCAAGTTATTTGGTGGTATGCATGTCGAGTTTTGGATGAACAGTTTTCCCATTCAGTTGTTGCTTCACCAATTTTGCTATGAGGTACTGACCTAGGGGTTTTGGGGTCGTACAAAATTGAATTGTGTAAGGATTGGATTCATGGGAGTGATTATAGGTCATTACAACCTATCTTGATGAATAACAAATTTTGGTTTCTTCCGCAAGGTGTGTGTGATGAAGTTTTAGGCTGACAGGTCATGGTGTTACACGGTTCATCCAATTAGGCCAACCTAATTATTGTTGTGGGTGTTTGTGGTATATATAGAAGGTCAATTCAATGTTGTAATGATGATGTGAGATGAATGTAGATATTTTGTGAGAGATTTGATGTAGAGTGAAGTGTGAAAGGTGATAGTGGTGAAGTATGAAGTGTGTAAAGTTATTTTTTGAGATTAAATAGAACTATATCTTCAACATGTAGATGCATTGTAAGAAGTTAAAAATTTGGTAGTGAGCCATTCTTCTACTCTCTTTTATATTCTAGATAGTGATTCCTCCATTTTTTAATCCATTTTAACTAATTATAATATATTGTGAGCTAATCCTCATCGGGGTTTTTGCCTTTCAAGGGTTTTCCACATAAATTTGGTGTTCTTGTGTTTATTGATGTGATGCATGCTTTAATTGTTCCTTTCCATTTATGAAAGTTTTATGATATGATTTGAATGCATTTTTAAGTTGATGAAGTAAATAAATTTTAGCAAATACTAATTCACCCCCCTCTCACTATTTCAGGTGTTCAACAATTGGTATCAGAGCTTGGTTCCTTCAATTGGCTTCATCACTAAGATAGATCTTGGAGGTTGAACACATGGAAACTAAGAGGTATCCTATCCCTCCAGAAGAGATCATAATGGAAGGGTTTACTGAAGAAGATTCTAAAGTTGACATGGAAGGAGAACTCAAATATGCTCTTGATGATTTGGATAAAGCATAATGTGAGAATAAAGATCTAAAAGAAAATACTAAGGAAGTAAATGATTGCATCAAGAAGTTGAGGGATCAAATCAAGAAAGTTAAAGAAAGACTCAAGGAAAAAAATGAGTAGCTCAAAAAATCAAATGAGACAATCACCAATCTGAAAGTGCAAGTTGAAGAAGGAAAAAGAGTTGAAGACTACTTGAATGCCAGGTTCAAAGAAATTTTGTAGAATGTTCAAAACTTGAAGAAGAAGTTGTGTCTCTAAGGAGATATCTAAAGAAAGCAAAGAGTCAAGAGGAAAAATTCATGAAGAGCTCCACCTTGCTTGATGATATGCTTGATAGTCAAAAAGCTTCAAAGGATAGAGAAGGATTAGCGTTTGAAAAAGGAGAAATCTCAAAGGAGAATCAAACTCCAAACAATGTTGAAAAGAAGAATCATGAACAAAGGAAGACTAGAGATAAGAAGAGAAACTTCAAACATGTATAGAACTAGAAGAAAAGTTTCAAGAGGCCTCCTATCATAAAACTAGCAGCACAAAGGTATTCATCTTTTAATGGTTACTATTATTCTTAAAAAATATTTGGACATAGAGTTGCAGAGTGTAGAAGCATAATGAATCAGAACTTTCAATCATTTTCTGGTCAGTGCTATAAATGCAATAGATTTGGTCATAAGGCTAGTGAATGTAAAAGTAAAATGATGAATGGTTACAATAGTGGTATGATGTTCCAATCATTCAATGGTTATTGTTATACATGCAATGGGTTTATGCATAAGGCTTTTGAATGTAAATCTAAAATGGAAAGAAATAAGTTTGCTTAGCAAAAAGGGGTCATGTGTCATAAATATAATAAGCCAAGACACATAGCTAGGTTTTGTAAAAGGATGTGAAACCCTCTGGTTCACAAAAGAAGGTTGATCTAGTTGAGATGAAGAAGGATATGAACAAGACATGGAAGAAAAAGGAAGAGAATGAGGTGAAGAATGAGCTTATGCTAAATCCTAGTGCAGATGTTTCCTCTAGAAACTAGATAGATAGAATTGGTTTAGGGGATTTTTAGTAGATAACTCTTCATTCCCCTACCAAAGATGAGATGTTGATGCCTTCAGCATACTAATACATGTGTAGGCTGATATGATTGGTCTATTGGTGAAATATCTTATAAGAAATATCTTGTTGCATAGATGTTTTGAGGTGCCTGTGATGATACAATAAAGGTTTGACAACTTTTTCAACCTAACTTTATCTATAGAAATTAATGCACATTAGATCATTGGAAAAGTGTTTTTATTCTATCTTGCATATTGATAAGTCACTTGTGATCAAGCATTTGAAGTGGAGAGTAGAGAAAAAGGGAGTTGAAGCAATTTTGGTGCTTTGTGTGAAACCCTACCAATGAATTCCAAAGGTATTTATCAATTTCCTACAAAACCCTAATTTGAAATAAGTTCAAGATGTATACTCCTCAGGTTATTGATGTACTCAAGTAACCAAGACTTAAGTTTAAGAATCACCCATACAAATCTATGGAAATGGATCTTGAAGGTGTATTTTTTAGGGTTCCTAGTGGTGTAATGCACATAGAGGATGTGTGGATATAAATTTATACAAATATGGATGAGTATGACCATTTGAAGTTAGAAAAATTTAGGGAAAAGTTGCTAATTGGTGATGATTTTGAGTTGAAACTAGAGTATGCCAGTTTAACAGAGAAGAAATTGGATGTGTGAAATGATTTTACCAATTTATATTATGTAGATGAGTGGGTGAAACATGTGCTTAGTAGAATACATGAAAAATTCTTGTGATTGGACTTTTTTCACATAACAAACAAAGATGCAATTAAGGTTGTAACTAGTTTGTGCTCCATTGGACTAGTTTTGGTATTGAAGGCGGTGAAGAATGAGGTGGTGATGAAGCTCACTGGTGCAAAGTTTGATAATAATGCTCTAACGGTGAATGATATTGATGATCTAATAGTCAAGTATGCTTCAATGATGATTTTCTATAAGATATTTTATAAAATAGAGATAACTCTATCTCAACCACTGCAATACACATGGCTAGACATTGATTTGTGTGAACTCCCGAGATTGCAATTTTTGGAGATTCTACAAAAGACAAAAGAGTTAAGGTCTTGTTATTTGTTTGTTGTTTTACTTTCTTAGAGATTTTCCCAGAGCAAAGAATTTTGTATGGAATGATAGTAGTTTGGTATCTGTACAAATTAGAGATCACTTAAGGAGATTTTTATAGATTTTGAGTCCTAAAAGTCATCTTTGTGGGGGTTTTTCAAAACATTTCAAGACTGAATGCAATAGAGATATAGGATTTTAGAAAGTTTTGTTGAAAAGTATAAGAGTAACATAGCATTCATGGTTGGTAGAGACTACTACTATATGGAAGCAGTTGAACCCAAGAAATTTTGGATTCCAAAGCTTGGTTATGAGGTAACAAAAGATGAATTTTTTGGAATTTTAGAGGTTGTACTGAGTAAACCTAGAGATCCAATAGTAGATAGGTTTGGTACCTATGAATAAAAATATAGCAAAGAAAACCTAAAGAAGAAAAAGAAAGATATTGCAAAAAAGGTTGAAAAGATGAAGGATTATTTGGAGAGATATTTTGGTGCCCCTAAAGCCCCTGTGGAGAAATCTGTAAGTACATCTTCTCCTCTACAGACTACTCCATAGAAGTTAAGAAGGTTAGGCAGGACCTCAGTTCCCACACCACCTACTATTACAAAGCCTTCAAGAACAAAACAAACAGGTGGTTCAAAGAAGAAAGGCACATCAAGCACCTATGTGCAACAAAAGTCTCCTAAGAGGAGAAGGGAAGAAAAAGAATCTAGATAAAATTACGTCAGTTGTGAAGATGATGAAGAAGAAGAAGAATCTAAGGACCCCAATTGGTCTAGAAAAGGAATTATAGTGTCTCTCAGGAAGAGATCAGTACAAAAAAAAAAAAAATTAATGTGGTGGACATAGAAAGTGAAGAGGAAGTGGAAAAGGAAAAGAAAGGTTATTTTTTTCACAAAAGAGAAAAGAGTGCTAAGAAATATAAAAATACTCCTCCAGTCCAAAAGCATAGTCCTATGAAGTTAGATGCATTGTTCAATAACATTACAGAGTTTGGTATGTTGAATGAAACTACTAAAATTTATCTAGATGTAAATGATGAAAACAAGGCAACAATTGAAGAGGCTATAGTCAAATATATGGTGACATTCGATATTGGCCTAGATAAGATAGAGGATCAATCTTTAGATGATCTAAAAAGTATGTTGAATGCAAGAAGACAATATGCTATTGCAAAGGATGAAAAGATGAAGACATTTTCCTTGGAGAATATTGGTTCCTCACTATCTCATGAGGATAGAATCAAGTTGTCTAAGTTGTATAACAAGAACACAATAAATTCAAGACAAAACAAAGAGTTAGCACTCTTATGAGCATAGATAAGGAAGATGTTGAGAGGTTGAGTAATGAGACACTGCAAAAAGTTGAAGAGTTTGCTAAAGAGTTGGAGTTCCTCTAGGTGATGAAGATACACACCTCCCAAAAATTAATGATCCTACCAATGGAAAACATGAGCATGAGTAATAAGAAGGTGCGTTGACAAATAATACCCCTCTGTCTGTGGAGATAAATACTGAGAAGAATAAAGAAGATAAGAAGGATGTATTAGAGAAGAATGAAGCTCAAAATGAACATAATTTTTCCCCTCTAGAAGTGGAAAACCTACAAAAGAATTCTCTATTAGTGGTGATAAGGAGAATACTGATGACAATGAAGAAGAAAACACTAAAACTAGTGGTGAATCCTATGTACCCTCTAGAGATTCATTAAAAGATCTTTTAGATATGCAGTTATAGTTTCAACCAGTGGTTTCTGCACAACTGCTACAGATTCCTATGCAACAACGTCAAGTGGACCTGGATAAGATTTCCCCTCTACAAAATTTATAGCTTGGTGAATTATTTCATGCCTCCACAAGGAAGGAGATTCTTCAAACTCACTAGAAGAGTACTGATTTGGTTGATGAAGTTGTGAAGGTGTTGCATGAAGGACTTCCCAGAGTGTCTATTCATAATTCTCTATCTGGTGTGTAACAATTGAAGTTATTACTTTATTCCTTTAAGGAGTATTATATTGGTTTGGAAGAAAAGATACACAAGGAAATGACAAAGAAAGTCAATGATAAAAGGATTTTTGATGTTTCTGATAAGTGTGCTACTGCACACACCAAGTTGCAAGACAACTTGGAAGATGTTAAAAAGTGTTTGGAGGAATCTAAACACTTATTTCAATTATGTTTGAAGTGGACAATTTCTACAAGGAGTAGTAAGGATTAGATGGACTCAATTGATTTTCAAATTGCTTAGGCCTCAAGTATTTTTAATTTGATGAGTGATGCAAATGGAGCTACAAGAGCAATCATTGAAAATCTACATGGTCAATTCTTTCTACTGCAAGAACAAAAGGAGAAAATAATAATATCGTATAGTCAGCTCAAAGATATGGTAAGTGCAAGGCTTAATCCTTTAATTGAAGTTTTATCTAATGTGGAGAAGGTTGTGTAGAAGAATCTAGTGCCTAGTTCTCTGGAAGAAGGAGAAGACCTCCATATTTAGTTTAAAAATTAGTGCCATATGCTTGAATTTTCCAAGAAGGATTGGAAGGTTACAAAGAAGGATTGGGAGGCACACCTCACAAAATTTAAGGTGTCTTAGCAAGTTACTTTACCCTCATCTAGTTAAGGTGTACATTTTTTCTTTGTATATGCAATTTTCTGATTTTATTGTACATATGAGGAGTTAGTAGATGGAGTTGTGGTACATTTTTGGTGATGGACAATATAGAGATGGGGAGATACTCTCATGTAAATATATCAATAAGGGGGAATAAAGAAGAGAAATACCTTTTTGGTACCCTTTTCCCTTGATGTCAAAGGGGGAGAATGTTCTGGAGGAGAGTGTTTTGGAGAAGTGTGTTGCCATCAATGACAAAGGGGGAGATTGTTTGCAACATGAGCATGATGATGTATGGTTTTGTCATTAATGTCAACCCATTATAGAAGTGATGTTATATCAGTATGTATGTAGTCCAGAAGAAGACCAAGTGTACTGAAGAATTGGCTAAGTCTCGATATGCATTTTTAGTATAATAAAGGAACAGTTTTGTGGTCCACATTGCATCATATTTTCATGTGGTTCTTAGGTAGTAATGTATGTGTTTAAGTAGTCTATATCTACAATTTCAAGGTTGAATTTCTTCCACAGCTGAAGATATTGATAACAGAGTATCGAGCTTACTAAAAGTGGTGTTACAGGTGCAAAATGCATATTAGAATGCTCCTCATTCCATCATGGATGATTATAATGTTGTTAAGTTTTAGGAAGTGTTTGAAGATGTTAGAAGTGTATGCACTCTAAGTGGAAAGTGATTTGGTGGTCCACATGTTGATTTTTGGATGAACATTTTGTTCATTTAGTTGTTTCTTCACTGATTTTGCTATGAGGTGTCAACCTAAGGGTTTTGGGGTCGTGCAAAGTTGAATTGTGTAAGGAGTGAATTCATGGGAGTGATTATAC
Source organism: Sequoia sempervirens (assembly GCA_007258455.2). Taxonomy (NCBI): domain Eukaryota; kingdom Viridiplantae; phylum Streptophyta; class Pinopsida; order Cupressales; family Cupressaceae; genus Sequoia; species Sequoia sempervirens. The sequence goes on along the minus strand of VDFB02256160.1, from coordinate 7,106 downwards.
AGGTCATTCCAACCTATTTCAATGAAGAACATGTTTTGGTTTCTTTTGTAAGGCATGTGTGATGGAGTTTTGGGCCAACAGGTCATGGTGTTACACAGTTCATCCAATTCGGCTGACCTAATTGATGTTGTGGGTGTTTGTGGCATATATAGAAGGTTAATTTAATGTTGTGATGATGATGTGATATGTATGTAGATAGTGTGTGAGATATGTGATGTAGAGTGAAGTGCAAGTGGTAGTGGTGACTTATGAAGTGTGTAAAGCCAATTTTTTAAGCTTAATTAGAACTGTATCTTCAACATGTTGCAAATGCATCATTAGCAGTTCAAAATCTGGTAGTGATCCATTCTTCTACTCACTTTTCTATTATGGACAATGAGTCCTTTGGGCAGTGAGCCCTTGGTAATGAGACAATATTTTTTGATAGCGAGTCTTCCATTTTGTAATCCATTGTAACTGGTTATAATATATTATGAGCTAATCCTCACCATGGTTTTCCCTTTCAAGGGTTTTACACTTAAATCTGGTGTTCTTGTGTTTATTGATGTGATCCATGCTTTAATTGTTCCTTTCCATTTTTACAAGTTTGATAAGATTCTTTTAATGCATGTTTAAGTTGATGAAGTTAATGAATTTTAGTGAATACTAATTTACCCTCCTCTCAGTATTTTGGGTGTTCAACAAGCTTTGGGTTGAGAATATTGGGTATAGGTTTGAGGGTATTGAGTTTATGATTGAGGGAATAAGGTATCTATTTAGGGTATAGGGTATAGGGTTAAGGGTTGAGGGTTGAGGGTGTAGAGTTTAGGGTTTAAGGTATAGGGTTGAGGGTTGAGGGTTGAGGGTATGGGGTTAATTGTATATGGTATAGGGATTAGGGTTGAGGATATTGGGTATAGGGTCAAGGGTGTTGGGTTTACAGCTGAGGGTATAAGGTATCTATTTAGGGTTGAGGTTTTAGGGTATAGGATTTAGGGTATAAGGCTGAGAGTGTAAGGTTTAGGGTATATGGTTGAGGGTATGGGGTATAGGGTTGAGGGTTGAGGTTTGAGGGTACAAGGTTAAGTGTATAAGGTATAGGGCTTAGGGTTGATGATATTGGGTAAAGTGTTATGGGAGTAGAATGAAGTTCTGAAGAAGAAGATTGGTGGAGTGTTATAACAATCAAAATGGTTATGAAGGTGTATGGTTTAAAGGTGTAGTCATTGATTTTGGGCCTCTCAAATCATGTGATGGTTGCAAAATTATCAGTGTCCAAAATGAGGCATTTGAGATAGAAGACAATCAACCCTTAAGAGAAAGCATGTGTCATAATATTACCCAACAATTTAGTTGTGGATGATTTTGTGGAATAATTTCACAATATTTTTGGTGGCGTGCAATTATCCTAGATTTCCCATCAACTTTTGATGCTCCTCAATAGAGTTACTTTCTCTATCTCCCATACACCATAACTTGAGGAAACTGTGAAGCTAGGGACCTATGCCCCTGTCAAGAATGGGTCATGGGTAGGTGGATCTTGCCACTAGTATGTAAACTTACCATCTATCTAAATATTCAATATATTTAGTTTTCTCAAACTATAATTATAAATTACAACCAATCATTCATGTATTTTATGTTCACTTATTGTTTAAAAGCAATTTAAGTTTCACCATGGCTATTTGAAGATTTTTATTTAAAGAAGTTAAGTTCTATTTTTTTTAGATGGTTCATCTTAAATTAGTCTAATTTCAAATAAACCATCTAAACAAATCAAAGTTTAAAATGTGTCATACTTTAAATAATACAAATTATTATTTTTAACTATCTCTATTGAAACCAATCCCCTATTTTTTAAAAATAAATTAAGAGATAGAGAAATTTCCAAACTTCATAAAGTGACAATGATAAGGATGAAAAAACCAAGATCTAGAAAAAAAGAGAAATAACACTGTTGAAGCTCAAATTCACAACTAAAAACTATAGTTCATATGGAAAATTTGGGTTTCATCTTCTATTTTTTCCAATTAATCGTATAAAGAGAAGATACAATCGTTACACTGTAAATGTGATAACATAACAATAGAAGACATAGTTATTCCTAAAAAATGAACATGTGATTAGGTACTATTGAGGTCTTCATAAATGGATATAAATTTTCTTTAACTTAAAATCATTGTAATGTATGCTTTACTTATGAGTCCTCATAAATAGATATAAATTTTCTTAACTTAAAATTATTATAACTTATGCTTTAACTATACAACTCGTACCATGACATTTGATGATGAATTTGTGCTAATTATTGACATGATTTCATGATACCTAGTAGCCAAAATAAATTTAAAATGGCGGATCGTAAATGTGTATATAATTGTTAAAATATTTAGTAGTATTTATATGTTAAATATATGCTTTAATTATTATTAAAATATATAATAAAATTTTATATTAATTGTAAGGGTTATTTTATATAAGTTAAATATTTATAATAAGCTTTTTTAATTTTATTTAGATTTTTAAATAATTTTTAATAGGATTGAGGGTTGAGCGTATTGGGTTTATGGTTAATGGTATAAGGTATCTATTTAGGGTTGTGAGTATAGGGTTTAGGGTATAGGGTTGAGGGTATATGGTTTAGGGCTTAGGGTTGATAGTTTAGGTCTTTATGGTTTAGAAGATTTAAAGTACAAAGACAATGCAAAGTTGATGGATGTGATATCTATCATCGAGTGGCTCTAGGTAATGAAGGTAAGTCTTGAGTTCATAGAAATTTTTGGTTGGTATAGGGTTTAGGGTATTATAGGCTATTGGATTTATGGTTGAGGGTATAAGGTATTAGGTATAGGGTTGAGGGTTTAGTATATAGGGTTATAGGGTTGAGGGTATTAGTATAGGGTTTAGGGTATAGGGTATAGGATGTATGGTTTAGGGTTAAGGGTACTGATTATAGGGTTGAGGGTATTGGAAGTACGATTGAGGGTATAGGTTGAGGGTGTAGGGTGTAGGGTTTAGGGTATAGGGTTTAGGGTACAAGATTGATGGTACACAATTTAGGGTATGTTATAGGGATTAGGGTTTAAGGTTTAGGGTATAAGATTGATGGTACAAGGTTTAGGGTACATAGAATATATGGTTTAGGGTTTAGGGTATTGGTTTTATGGTTGAGGGTATAAGGTATAAGGTATAGGGTTGAGGTTTTAGCATATAGGGTTATAGGGTTGAGGGTATTAGTATAGGGTTTAGCATTTAGGGTATAAGGTATACAATTTAGGGTTAAGGGTACTAATTATATGGTTGAGGGTGTAGACATCAAAAAATTGTCCTCTTACGATACCTTGTCACAAGATTGCATCATTTAGACACCTTGTATCATGTTTTGCCCTAGGTACCCATGTCATCATCTAATTAGTTAAATAAATCTTATTTATTTGACTAATTTCATTTATTCCCTTCCTATGTATAATTCATCAATTCCTCTAATGTTAATTAAATAATTTTCATCCATCCCTCTAATGTTAATTAAATAATTTATATTATTTAATTAATTAAATCATTTATATTATTTAATTAATTAAATCATTTTCATACATTCCTCTAATGTTAATTAAATAATTTATATTATTTAATTAATTAAATCATTTCCATCCATTCCTCTAATATTAATTCAATAATTTATATTGTTAATTAATTAAATCATTGCATCCATTCCCTCTAGTATTAATTAAATAATTTATATTATTTTAATTAATTAAATCATTCTATTATAATTTATATTATTTAATTAATTAAATCATTTCCATCCATTCCTCTAATGTTAATTAAATATTTATATTATTTAATTAATTAACTATTTCTATTATTTAATTAATTAAACTATTTCTATTATCTAATTAATTAAATCATTTCTATTATTTAATTAATTAAATCGATTTCTATTATTTAATTAATTAAATCATTTCACTATTAATTAACTAAATCATTTCTATTAATTTTCTAATGTTAATTAAATACCAGGTTATTTAATTAGTGAACCATAACTAACATTAATTAAATAAATCAAACATTTATTTAATTAATAAAATCCAAGGTCCTAAGCCAGCCCAGCTCTAGCTGGCTGCTATCTGGCGCCTCACTGTCACGAAGTTCAGCCCCCCGTCCCCGCGTGGCAATGAGGGCTTTTGTCGCGTCACGGCCATGTTAAAGTTTATTGTATGACTGCAGCTTATAGGGGTCGTATACCCATTCCCCAAGTAGCCTAAAAAAAAAAAAAAATCTAAAAGGTTCCTTTCTTTCCAAAATCTAAACTCATGTGTATCTAATTAATTTATTTAATTAGATAATTCATCAATTATCCTTCTCATCTTTTTTAGGATTTATTTCCTTTAAAAGAGAATCAAAATCTTTCTATCTTTTCACATATTATCTTATCTTGTTTAATTCCTTTAAAACAATAAATCAAAATATTTCATCTTTTGGAAAAATTGATTCTTATCTCATTGTATTTCTTTATTAAAAAATCAAACTTTATTAATCTTATCAAATCTTATCTCATTCCACACTCTAAAATCTATAAATTTAACCTTTTCACAAGCTATTTTGATCAATCTTGACATCCTTATACTGGCTAAAAATCATCTTTCCATCTTCATCAATCTTCAATTTATCATCTTCTATCAAAATGTCATTATAGCTGCAGACTGGAGAACCAATATCTCCTTTCATCAATCAACCTTCAAAATCTTGTATTCGTAAGGTGTGGAGAAGAGCTATGAGATCAATCAATCTTAAGTTTGAAAATCAATTCTGTATATCTTTTATTTATTTGCATTTTCATTCTAGTTTCAGTTTCATGGTGCTTTGATAGGATTTAATTAGTTTATTTTTTTTCAAAACACATATAAATCTTTGAATTTTTCCTCATTCTACATTGTTGGCACCCACCGGGGCCTTTTGCCCTTATTTTAATATTTATCTGTGTTTTCCGATGTGATTTCGTTCTAGACCCGGATTTTTGGAAAAAAATTCTATTTTAGTGCATCTAGGAGTTTCTGTAGCGCATCTGAGGGTTTATGTAGCGCATCCAGGGATTTTAACGGTGCTTTTGCAGGTCTTTTGGGGCATTTAGAGTTGTTTCGGTGCATCTACGAGACAGAATGGCACATACATTCAGTCCATTTCATTAAAAAAAAATTTAAAAAAATAAAAATAAAATTTTAGCACATTTAGGACTTCTTTTAGCGTATTTGGGACTTCTTTTAGTACATCTGGGACTTTTTTTAGTGGATATGAGACTTTTTTTGGTCCATATGAGGTTTGTTTTAGCGCATATGGTCTTTGTTTCAGCATTTTTTTAGTCAATCTTAAAATGGTCGTATCTTGGTCATTTTTTGGTCTTTTTCGGAGCTTTTATTTTTATATGGGGTAGAATTTCATAAGCTATCCAATGGTGTAGGTGTTTATCAACTTTGACAAAGTTAAATTTCTCAAATTCTCATATATTATTCAGTGCATATGACTTTTGTTCTAGCACATTTGTAATTTGTTTCTTTTTGTCTTGGTAACTTGTTGGTGAATCATACGGAGCTGGAAAAGTGTTGGGATCAGTCACAACAACAATTTGGAAAGAGAAAATAACCAGGTGCACTTTTTTAATCTTTCACCTCTTAATCATTGTTTGTCACACATCTAGATTTGGGATCTTAAAACAAATCTTGTTTTCAATCACACATAAAAAATCAAGGCTAAAATTAACCATTGTCTTCCATCACATCTTGATTTGGGATCTAAAAAGAACAAGTGCTTGAACTGTTTTACACACATTTCATTTCTAATCTAAGGTAAATTAATCATTGTGAGTGTGAATCAAATGTGTGTGTGATCACAAACACCTCACTTGGTTTGCTTTTGTCAAACCCTTCATAGGAGGCCTACTAGGGGATTTCATCACCCTTGTGGATGACCTCAATTGAAGTGTGAATCAAAAGACACACTTGTTTGGGATTTGAAATCTTGTCACTCTTGGCTAAGCCCCAAAGAACTTTATACCTTTGGGAAGTGAAGGTGAAGGGTGGGTTACCCCTTTCTCCCGGCTGTGTGGCAGGATTTTGCTTTCAAATCATTCCTTAGTCAACCTTGTGCAAACTAGCTTGAGACCTAATTGGCCATACCCCACTTGACTAGTCATAGGGCTTGTTGTTGTGTATTCAAGTGTTTGCTTAATCATAACATCTAATCTTCAAAGAAAAAATTATCATTGTGTTTGGTGTGTGTGTTCATGCATTTACATGTGAAATATTGTGTTTGATAGTGCCCAAGTCAAACTTCCAATAAACACTTGCCACATCATCCAAATCATACAATCTTGTCATTCCATATCATATCCTAATCATCATCATCTCTTTAATCCAATCAACAACATTTTACACCATGGAAACATTGGAAGACATAGCACAAAAGGTTGTTCACTTGCTTCACACAGCTAAAAAAATTCAAACACCTTTACCCCAACAACTCATTCACAAATTCCATGACATAATACAAAAACTTCAAGCACACAAGTCACCTCAAATTCAACACCTCCTAGCTCAAGCCCAATACCTCATGGCCACTTGTCAAATCCAACAACCACCACATCATCCCCTATCCATTCATTATCACCCTTCCACCTCATACCAATCTAACCCATCCACTTATTTGCATGTCAATGCCACATCAACTTATCAAGCCACATCACGACAAACACATATGAATTTAACTTCTACATTGCAAAAAAATCAAGAGCCTTTAAGTTCTAATGCAACCATTGGCAAGGGGAACACTAATCTAGGTCATTCACAATCTAAGTATATCATACCACTATCCAATCAAAATCCTATCCATAAGCCACCACGTCCAAGTCCTGATTCATTGGCCTCTTTACTTTCTAAATCAAGTCACACCCCTGAATATAGATATATAAAAAATAAATTGATGGGATTACCTAAATCCACCCATCCACCTATAAAGGATGTGACCCAAGGGCTACAAGCAAGGAATCAACTGTTGCCATGTCATTCAACACATATACTTGAACATACGAAAGAGTCCTCAAACATCATGCCAAGTCCTTTCGGCGCCAACCA
>VDFB02256159.1:357658-416395 GCA_007258455.2 Sequoia sempervirens | reverse complement strand
TTCATTTACTTCTATCGCATTACTTATACTAGCAATAGTATGCGCATAACATCCTTCATATATATATATATTCAACTTGTGATAAATATATATATTTGTGGCATATATATATTTATATACATACATATTATAATAAAATGATATATATATATATATATCATTACTTAAATATAATAGCATATCTATATATTGATGCGTATATATAATACATACATATATATTTATAAATGCAAATATTTTCCTAGGTATTATGTATCTACATATGGGTTCACATAGACATTTCTATCTATGTATGCTCATACCTACATACGTATATATGTATGCGCCTTTGTATATATACATACATACATATTCTATATGTATACGTACCCATATATATATATATATATCCAACACACAATATAAAAATATCTCATGCTCATGAAAAGGATTTTAACACTATGACTCAAATTGACTAAACAATCAAAGAGAATCAAAGACAATCACCCCAACATTCCTATCAACCCAAAAAGCTAACAACATGGTTTATCACATACCAACATTGACTCATCAAGGTTACCCTACCCAGTGCATTATGTGTATGCATCTACTCAAATGATCATGACAATGGTTTCCATACCAAACTCCTCTCCTGGCCGGTGATACTCTCCCTGCCCCTCTAGAGGGTTTGAACCTGTTCTGCATCCAACTTAGTGCAACATGAATGAAGTTAGCTGATAACATGAAAATCATATTCATCATGTATCATTTGCATCATTTAATCATTTAAAAAGAGTAATTCATCATAATGCATATTCATATATTTCATTCATTCATTGAACATATTAAAGTCATAATCTTGCATTAAAAACATATTTACTCATAAAGGTAACAATAATCTAGTAACTTAGAAATAGGGTGTAACACAATGGAATTGGCATTAGTTATTGATATTAAGAAACAATGAACATACTATGGCAGCCAAATGCAAATTCCAACAACTAGGAGTTATTAGAGAAATTGTCGTAGAGGTGGGTCTTTTACAAACCAACAAAATCCATTGCAGAGGTTGTTCTTTGTATCGTCGAGTGATAATATGCTTCCCCTTGTGCTTTATAAGAAACTCCCAATGCAAGAAGTATATGTAGCGCTCACCATTCCAAGCGATGGGAGTGGACCATTTTGGTTGGAATTCAAAATGTACCAGTTGTCAACTATTCCACTACCTTACGATCGCCTCACCTTTTGACACCATTTCATTACATTTCAAACCTATGTGTAGTTGTTTCCAACCTATTCCTCTCTCACTTCACGCCAACCGTTGTGTAGCCACCTACATTTCATTAAGACATTAAATTAAAGCCCAAGGATTTTTTATGTACACAGGCTCTTCAATCCATTATGTGACTGTAGAACACCTCTCTACATAATTATTTAATTTCTTTAGTTTGTATATTCTTCTAAAATTAAATAAAATTATTATTTATCTATTTGCTAATTATATCATTTTTATCTTTATTCCTCCAATCCTATATATAGTGACCAAATTTAAATTTATTGATCATTTGCTAAATTTAGTGAGTTTATTGAACTTCAACCTTAGTTCACTCTCACTCACTCCACTTCATCTACCCATGCACGTTATTCATGGCCTCTCAAAAATCCTCATCTATCGATCTCATCTCACATCCCACACCATTGACCTGATATCCTTGAAAGCTATAAAATATCCATCATTTGATCATTCAGTCCCTCCTCAAATTCACAACCAAACTATACTCATTTTTCATCTCACTTTTGCTTAACAAGGTTATGCTAAGGTTTTATGAGCAATCCACACATCACCATAATAGCATAATTTTATACTTTATGATGGAGTACTTGGATAGGTGTTTTTGATGGAGGTAAAAGTAGATTAGATTAGTTTTATTTATCTTATTATGACTCTAGGTAAGTGCACCAAGATGTGATCCAAAAAGGGGGTCTTAAGATGCCACTTTTTTTTTTTGAAATCAACAAAGTCTAATATTCAATGAAAAAATGAAGATAGTTACACTCAAAATTGGAAGATGAAACAAGAATAAGAGTTGTAGTGCTTTGAATCTACTTTCTAAACTACTAATTATTTTTGAAAACGGTAAAGATTAAGGGTTTCAAAAAGGGGGAGCACACAAAGTGGTCCTATTTTTTCAAAAAAACATAACATAACATCTAGTGTGCCCCCCCTAATATGTTAACTTTTTTTAGATTTAAAAAAATCACTACAATGAGAAATTAGCTAACACCATGTAGTTTATAATGGATTTTTGACTAATTTTTAATGAATATATGATTTTTTAATACTTTTTTTTAAAGTGGACACATGTCATGAAAAATAGAAATTGAGCATGCTACCCCGTAAACTTTTTGAAAACTAATAAAAAATCAATTTTATTGTTTTCAATACATGTATAATGGAGTCTAGTTTCTAAAAAATGTAATTTTTTTAAAATTCGATGAACGAGTAAAAAACTATACCCCAAAATACCATATGTTGGTTTTTGACAAAAACTGGCGCACTAACAAAAGAAATTAAAGATGAAAACCTTAACATAATTAAAATTTATATGGTTAGATAGCTAAGAGAGAGCTTAATTTCATCCTGGTATTTTTATAAATTTGCATTGAAACACGTGCAAATTTGATGGAGAGCACAACCAAAAATGTGTGATTTTTTTACCTTTTTACAAACATATCTTTGGCATGAAATGGTCATCCAACCCTTGCCCAAGGAAAATCCAACCCAAAGGGTTGGTATTTCCCAATGTAAATCATTTGGCGAGTGTCAAAATTGTTGCTCACACCATCCATCTGTTTCAAATTCTCTTTCTTCATCCTCTCTCTCCAGATTCAAGTTTCAGGTTTCATTGATGGATAGTTTCCTCCCTCCTTCCCTCTCCTTTCTCCCTCTTCCGGCTCCACTAAGTCTCCACCGTCTCACCACCTTCACTGTCCTATCCACCTCCACCTCTCTTCTTCTCCACTTCCTTCTTCCTCCATTCCACCCTCCATTCTCCTTCTTCCTTCTTCCTCTCTACCTCCTTGTCTATTTACCCCATCTCTTCTCCATCCTCTCTCTAGACCTCATCTCTCCCCTATGTCTCCACCCCTCTTCCTGTTTATTTCCTCTTTCCCTCTTCCTTCCTTCCTCCTCTTCCATCCTCCTTGTCCTCCATCCCTCTTTCTCTTTCATTTCTCTCTTTATTTCTCCATCCCCTCCACCTCCTTCCCATTCCATGTCCTTCCCTCCATCCACTCTTCCTCTCTATTTTTTCTTTTGTCTCTCCTCTTCTCCCTCCCCTCTCTAGGATGCCCCCCCTTTCTTCATCTCTCAATCTCTATCTCCCCCTCTCTCCTTAAACCCCCATCTCTATTTCCCCTCCCTCCTTAAGCCCCCATCTCACCTCTCTCTCCCCTATAGGTCTCTCACCTCTCTTCCCCTCTATTTCCTCTTTCCCTATGTCTCTCACTCCTTCCACGCCTACCTCTCCCTCCATCTCTTCTTACTCCACTCTCTTTGATGATGCATTCACATTGCAACTATGTGGATCACATAATTTTCACTCTAAAGTATGTGAGGAATGTTCACAATGATCTATGATGGTTTTATCAAAGAATGTTCTATAGTGATCACATGGGGCCAAAATTGTTTGTTTAGTGTACAAAACAACTAGCCTTGAGTGAATCTTAAATAAACGTGGACTCAACTTTTCACAATTTGTAAGGAAAATGAGATTCAAACCTTTCAAGATCTTGATCACTATCAAAAGAGGGCATATTGGTAGCATCTGAATTATTAGAGGAGCAATAATTGCTCTTTTTAGAAGCATAATGGTTGTTGATATCTTGAATGGGAGGTAGATTATTTTGACCTTCAAAATTTACTCTGTCTATAGGATTGCATTTATTTCTACTTTTTCCATTCTTGAGACATCCTCTCTTACATGTGCAACCTTCCTTTATTATTTTTTGATGTAGATAAACCTTCCTATAGTTGAATATGATTACCAAGTTGCCTATTTAAGTCCAAAATTTCATTAACACATTTCTTCCTCAAAGTGCCCTAGTTGCTTTCTTTAATAGACATAAATCCTGGTGAAATTTTCTCTTGCTTGTTAATCTTTGCATGCTTGGTAACACCCTTAACAACATCCAACTTGTTCATGTTCTGGTCTAGATGGTCACTTGAGTCTTTGAAGCTATCATAAGGAACATTTCTTATGTTGACCTTTCCATGTGATGCACTTGAATAGCTAGATATTCTGGCATTAATATCATAAGATCATTAGTTTGCAGATAGGGTATATGAATTTATATTTCAGATGACATTTCAGAGACTTCACATGGAATTTACTATGGTGTCGCATCATCACTTATAATGTTTTCAACAAACTCTTTATAATCATGTGTAAACTTTCCTATTTCTTGATTTACCAAAGGCAATACCACGATTGCTAGATATGCACCAATGGATCTATTGAAAATGGCTTAGAAACTCTCGAGCAAATACAACAAACAGATTGGCATGAGGCGGAGGAAAGGCACAAAAACTTTTTAATTATTTTACCTCAGAAATGTGATCTCATGGATGCCAAGAATGTAGAAAATATATGCAACAAATGCAAGTATAATATTATTTTGAGTAGATCGACATGCCAAGTTGTTCGAGGCTTGAAGGAGAGATGAAATAAACCAAGAATTTGATTGTATCTAAGACCAGATTAGTTAATTGGGTCCAAAATTGTTGATTTCATGATGAAAGAAAACAAGCCGATACCTGAAACTACAATGACGCCAGTATTCAAGTGGCAGGGCATCCTTTAGTGCCTATTCATGATAAGGTCTTAAATTTGAGACCTGACACATCTATACAAAATTAGGTATGTTTTAGGAATCATTTGAGCAAGGAAAATATAACTTAACTTTGTTGGAATCTTTAGTGGATAATTCTAACAATACTGTTCAACAAACAATTTTTATAGAAAGTTGTAAAGACAGACTCTGATATAATTCATTAAAAAAAAAAAATTTCTGTCTTGTTCATGAGAATTCTTACAACATAATTAATAGAGAAATATTTATGACACATATAAACATAAAGAATGAAATAATGATAATAAAGCAAGAATTTGCATTTTTTATGAGGTTGGGAGACATGCTACTTCAACTTTTGAGGGGTTTGTTACTGAGGTTTGAAAATGAGAGTTCGAATACTAAGATGACAACACTTTGAGCAGCAATTCCATCATAACTAGCTGAAATCAGACCTAAAAATTTATTAAACCAACTTGGATAGAGCAAGGGCTTGACTCGATGAATCTTTAGAGCTCTCCCTTAATGCCAACCAGCTGCCTGGATTCCTTAGATTTGCATAGTCTCCTCTTATCCTACCCCAAAATTTGTCCCCTTTTCCAATCGATGTTATCCCCCTCTTAATAAAAATCCTCTCCAGTTTGATATTAACATGCATCTAATGTTTAATCTAGTTCTTAATTTTAGAATTGATTGCTTATCAAATAATTTGCATGATTTCATGCAAATTTCATATTTCCTAAATTTATTTATAATTTCCTTAATTTAAAATTAAATAAATTTTATTTTTAATTTAAGACTTATTTATTTAAGTAAATTAAATATCATGCAATATTTAATTTTAAACTGTTTATAAATTTGTTTTCACTAACTTTTATATCAATTTATAAAAATGAATTTACCAACCAAATTAAAATCTTTATTATTATTATTTTTCTTTTTCCAATTTATTTAATTTAATTTTAGATTACAAAATACACATAATGCACAACAAGGGGAAGCAATTTTGATAAAAAAAAGCATATTTAATCTCTTTTAATTAAATCAATTTTATTTTTGTTTAACTAACCTCATTAAAATGCAGATTAACTAATTTTCTTCATTTTCAAACAAACACAAAGCATGCACACATAATATTCTTGGCCAAACTAGATGTAAAATGTGAAACAAATGAATCTACATGGTGTGTGCAAGATTCCCCATCATATTCATTGATGTCAATTGGCTAAACATCTCTACCTCGATCATTCTCTCATCTTCAACATGTACTTGCATTCATTTACACTTAATTTTTTCATTAGTACATGGTAGCCCATATAATCATAATCAATGTGCATTATATCATCATATAATCTAACATATGCATCAAAATCAAAATTCATCTAACTATCATCCATAACATCACTCATAGATTAACACATGTAAAAGATCCAAGGGTCTAGTAGTTTTCCAAATAATATAATATCAAAACTATATAAGCAAAGAATTTGTGTGTGACATCCTTCCCCACTTGGAAGAGACATCATCCGAATGTCTTATTAGAAAAACACTAAAGTAAATAAAATACCACTCTATGCTAAATAAGTATCCCGGTATGTAAAATCAACTATCATAGTATGCAAAACAAAGTAACAAAGTATCTCATCTAAACAACCATGTGTCTAAAACTATGCACTCAAATGAGGGAAGAAATGGTCTATCTCCTCTGCATCCTCCCATGTGGCACTATCCACAAAATACTGGTCCCATTGGACCTTATACTGAATGATGTATCTATTTCACAACTTAATGTTGCATCTATCTAGGATTCAAATGGGCTCCACTAGCACCACTCCTATATCCTGCACCTAGAAAGAATGTCAATAAAGTATGTGCTCTATGTCTAGATGGCATGGCTTAAGCATAGAAACTTGAAATACATCATGGAGTTGAGTTAGAGAAGGTGGAAGAGCAAGTTGGTATGCAACTGGGTTAATCACTTCCAACACATCAAATGGACCCACAAATCTTGGAGCTAACTTGGAAGATTTCCCAATTGAAATAGAACTCTTATGAGGTTTAACCCTCAAAAAGACCTTATTTCCCACTAATTTTTTTTCTTCTGAAAGTCATGTTCTTATTGACATAGCTCTTTTGCCTATTTGTTGCTTCCTTCAATCTCCCCTTGACTAGCCTCATCTATTCTTCCTTATCCTTAAGCATCTTTGGACCAATTATAATCATGTCTTCCACTCTATCCCAACTAATGGGTGTATGACACTTTTTCCCATAAATAGCTTCAAAAGACCTATGTCATACCCAAAGATGCATGGTAAGAGTTATTATAGGAAAACTTTACTAGTGGTAGGTACTCCTCCCACTTATATTGTTGATCCATACAATACATCTGAAGTAGATCCTCCACTACTTGGTTCACCCTCTCTATCTATCCATCTGTTTGAGGATAATATGTCGAACAAAACTTTAGTTTGGTTCCCAAAGAAACATTCAAGGTCATCCAAAATTTGGATGTCATATGTATATCCCTATCCGATATGATGGTCTCAAGAACTTTGTGCAAAATAGAGATCTCTTGGAAAAATTTCTTAGCCAAAGTCAAAGATCCATCCTTAAGATTCCCTAGAACAAAATGTGCCACCTTGGTCAACTTATCTACAACTACTAAGATGACATCATATTCCTATTCTTACTCATAGGTAACCCTTGTATGAAATCCATGCTAATCAACTACCACTTGTACTTAGGTATATCATGTGGATATAAAAGTCCTACTGGATGCACATGCTTAGCCTTGACTCATTGACATTCAAGCATCTTGCTAAAAATTCAATCACATCTTTCCTAAGTCTTGGCCAAAAGTATAGAGCCTTAACTTTGCTATCATCTTGGTCACTCTAGGGTGCTTTGATTAAGGTGCATTATGGATTTTCTCTAAGATCAACTTCCTCAAATCCCTAGAATTTGGAATGTACATCCTCCTTTGATATCTCAAGATTCTATTTGGTTCAAACACATACCCATCAAACCGATGGTATGAAGGATCCTTCTCTAAGTATTGCTTGAATCTAGCATAATGTTCATCTCCTTGCAAGTTTTGGGCCACTTGTTGCCTCAGATTGGACCTTGCCATTATCATAGTTTCTAGGTTCCTCCTTCTGCTAAGAGCATCTGCTACTCTATTCTCCTTTCCCTTGATGTATTCAATTCCAAAATCATACTCACTAAGGAACTCTAGCCACCTTCTCTGTCATGCATTGAGATTTGGTTGTGTGAAGATGAAATTGAGTCCTAAGTGATCTGTCTTTAGCTTAAAAGACTTTACCAAAAGGTAGTTCCTCCACATTTGCAAAGCATGAACTATGGCAAATAGCTCCAAGTCATGTGGTGTGTAGTTCAACTCATACACTACCACTTTCCCATCTTGCATTAATACTGCTCCTACACCCTCTCATAAAGCATTTGTGATCACTGTGAATTGCCCATTAGGATTAGGCATAGTAAAAATTAGGGTTGTTGTAAGCTTCCCCTTCAAAATTTGAAATGCTTGTTCACACCTCTTAGTCCACTCAAATCTCTTTCCTTTCTTCTAGAGTGATGTGATTGGTGATGCAATTCTTGAAAAACCTTCCACATACTTCCTATAACACCCAACAAGACCCATGAAGCTACGAAAATTTGTCGCATTCTATGGTGTAGGCCATTCTACAATTTCCTTGATCTTATAGAAAGTACACTTGATAGCTTACCAAAAAAAATTCGCTCTCTCAAGCATTTTAGTACTATATTTTTATGCCTATCATGCTCTTCAATAGACTTAGAGTATATCAAAATATCATCTATAAAGATTAGCACAAAATCATCCAAGCAGTCCCTGAATATGTTGTTCATGAATTTCATAAAAGTTGTTAGAGTGTTGGTCAATCTAAATGGTACAATTGTGAACTCGTAGTGACCATAATAAGTCCTAAAGGCTATCTTTGAAATGCCCTCATCCTTGATCCTTAATTGATGGTAGCTGGACCTAAGGTCTATCTTGGAGAACATTGTAGCCCCTTTCATTTGATCAAAAAGCTCATCAATCCTTGGAAGGGGTACCTATTTTTTATGGTGGTCATGTTCAACATCTTGTAGTCAATGCATAAACACAAGGTACCATCCTTCTTCTTTATGAAAATGACTGGAGAACCACATGGAGACACACTCAGTCTAATGAATCCTTAGCTCAACAATTCTTGCAACTAGGCCTTCAAATCATATAGTTCAGTAGTAAGCATTATGTAAGGAGCCTTGGATTGTGGCTCAATTCTAGGTAGAAGGTCAATGGAGAAATAAAATTCTCTTTTTGGTGGTAACTTCATTAGATCATTTGGAAACACATCTTGGAATTCCTTAAAAATGAGGTATTCATCTTGATACGAATTCATATTGTCAAGTTCACTAATGTGCAAGACATAGATGGATCATCCATTCATTTGGGCCTTCTTAAGATACATGGATGAGATTTTCCTAAGTTCAAGTGGTCTCTAAATCCCATGAATCTCAATCATATTTCCAAAGTCATCTAAGTAATTGAAAATTTTATCCTCACAATAAACTATGGATTTGATCCCAAGATTACATAATACGATCCTAAAGATGCCACAAAGAGATTGATTTGGGTCTAAAAATTTGGAAGCTCTAACTCACTGCAAAAGAGACAATAATCTACCCTCTTTTCTACTTGATTTCCATAATGGACCATCCATTAATTTGTCATATGCCCTAGTCTAATTGGTAATTTTGAAACTATCTTTGGATTTATAAAACATTTTGCTGCTCTAGTATCTATTAATAGAAACAGATTGACCAAAGAGATTACCCATCAATTGGATCAAAGAGGCTTGAAAATCAGCTTGTTTGTTGTGCATTGTTGCATGAATCTGGTGTTGTAGCGCCCGTTATTGATTTCCTTCTCTTTGCACCTTGGATCATTGTGGATAATTAGTAGCATAGTGATCTCCCCCACAAGTATAGAATCCATCATGTGGCCCTTGTTGTCCTCCTGGATTGTCTTTGTTGAAGTTCCTCTTGTTGTTTTAATTTCTATTTTTGTTGTTGGCCCTCTTATTATTCCCATCATAGCTACCTTCACCCTTTTCTTGGAAATTATTACCTCACTTCAGATTTCAGATTTGGTGATTATTGTTCCCTTGTTGGTTATTGCTATTCTAAAACTTCTTGTTGCCAAACCTAGGCTTAGAGTTCAAACTCTTACGATAGTTAGCCAATTGTTGCAACTTTTGTTCTTGTTTTGTGGCCTTCTCGAAGACTTCATCCATAGTTAGGGGGGTATGAATATCCACCTCTAATTTGATCTGGGGCCTCAATCACAAAATAAACTTTCAAATTTGGAAACATTCATCCATCTGGTACTACGATACATGAGTAGATTAGTGAACTCCCAAATATTGGGTCACCATCATATTAGCTTGGATTGAATTCTGCAACTCCATCATCTTCTTATCAAAGAAGAGCTATGGAAGCCACCTTTTTCTGCAAAGCTGGAGGAAGTGTTCCCAAGTGATATCCCCTAGAATTAGCTTCTTCTCCACCTTCTCATTATCCCATCAAGTGGTTGCCTCTCCAGTGAGCTGGTATATAGCCCAAACCATCTTAGTCTCATTGGATAAGTTGTGGAGTTCAAAATACTTCTTCATCTCTATAACCCATGCCTATTCTCCATCACCAATGGTCTTTCCATCTAACTTTAAAGGAAATTCTATCCTCTTAAGGTCCTTGCCCAACTCTCCCTCAATCCTAGCCCTATTATTACCTCCTTGGTCCTGATTTCATTCCTCATTCCTTGGGTTCTTATTTTGGTTTATACCCCCTCACATTCCTCTGATATCTTGTTCCAAATTGTCCATCCTAGCCCCTTGTTGGGTCAAGAGGTTAAGGATCTGGTTCAATTTGTCATTTTTCTCGTTTCTTGATCCACTGTGATTAGTGTGTCTAGTGTCCATTATGGTAAACTAGGAGTAACCTACATCTTGAAACGTATGCATCTTAGCATAATGGACAAAGGCCCTAGTGTTTAACCTAGAGCTCTGATACTAAAATGTAAAGTATGAATTCTAAGTAAACATCCAAATAAACATATTAACAAAAAGTAATTACAAGTGCACCAATACATGAGAAATAACTCCATACATGACATGTCATCATATGACATATCATTCATACACGAATCATACGTACATGAAATAACATGATACAATAGCTGACTTAGACAGTCTATCACCAATAAGTTAGAAAAATGTTTAATAAAAGTATAAGTAATGTACACAATATTATAATCTTCAATAGTCCAATCCAATGATCATCCTGTAACTCAAAGGGTGATAACATGGTCCATGCGCTTTATCCGCCCAACCATGAAGCTTACGCTTCCCCGGAGAGTTCTTCCTGACATGAAGAACCATCGACCCTACACGAGATGCTTAACAAAAGAAATCAATGAACAAGATGGAATATGGTGCATGCCTAATATATTTACATACATTTATATCATACGAGAACATGCTATGATCGATATTAGGATATGGTAGAGAGAAAACATATATAATAAATCCATCTATTTCAATGGTCTAAGTAGCTTGGCCAAGCATAAAGTTGTATACAACAATAAAAGTAGAACTAGAAAAGAAATATATACGCTCCCTATTAACCTATACTCATAACCCATCCTAAAAGGTAAAATTTCCACAAACATTTTGAATACAATCTTTCCCTAATCTAACATTTAAATATAACGTGCATGACTAATACTTTTTAAACACACAATTTGAAACTTAAAATGTAAATATGTTTTAACTTTCATAAAGTAAATAAATCGATGCTTCTTTCTATCCAATTAAATCCATATTAAAAGTTTAAATACCAACCACTCACAAAATATACGACAAATTTGACTAACAATAATTAGTGAAAAGAGATTGAAAATTTAAAATTTACATGTTTATATTTGAAATCAAATAGGGGTTAAAATATAATGAATGATAATTAAATATATTAAAATCTTCATAAATAAAAGGAAGATGAATTAAATTTATGGGAAAAGACAAACACACGAATATCATCATTACCAATTTATATGGAAGCTGAATAAAATAAAACTTACAATCAATTTCTGTGTAGTTGTGGGTATGGGCAAAAATGGATTCGATAAAATGTAAGCTTCAGAAATTCACAATAAAATTACAATTTACAGGTGTAAAAACCAAAACCCCACGACCTGTGACAAAATTAAGAAGCTCTTGAATACAAGACATAATGAAGTGGATTCTTGGAAGATGTTACAATGCAAATTCTCTGGCTAGCATGCTTGCAAAATATGAAAGCCCAGATTGGGTGTATGAATTGCTTAGCAATCTTCCTCCAAGACATGCCATTTCAGGCAATACCATGACTGCAAGATATGCACCAATGGATCTGTTTAAAAGGAATTAGAAACTCTCAAGAAAATGCAACTGACGGATTGGCATGAGGTGCAAGCAAGACACAAAAACTTTTTAATTATTTTACTTCATAAATGTGATCTCATGGACGCTGAGAATGTAGAAAACATATGCAACAAATGCAAGTATATATTATTTTGAGCAGATCAACATGCCAGGCTATTTGAGGCTTGAGGGAGAGATGAAATAAAGAAAGAATTTAATCATATCTAGGGCCACATTAGTTAATTGGGTGCAAATTTTTCGATTTCATGATGAAAGAAAACAAGCTGATACCTGAAACTACAAACACTCCAGTATTCAAGTGGCAGGGCATCCTTTAGTGCGTAGTCATGATAAGGTCTTAAATTTGAGACCTAACACATCTATACAAAATTAGGTATGTTTCAGGCATCATTTTGAGCGAGGCAAATATAACTTAACTTTTCTGGAATCTTTAGTGGATAATTCTAACAATATTGTTCAACAATTTTTATAGAAAGTTGTATAGGAAGACTCTGATATAATTCATTCAAAACAATTTTTTCTGGCTTGCTCATGGGAATTCTTACAACAGAGTTAATAGAGAAATCTTTATGACACAGATAAACATAAAGAAAGCACAGGGACATGAAAATAATGATAATAAAGCAAGAATTTACATCTTTTATGAGGTTGGGAGACATACTACTGTAACTTTTGAGGGGTTTTTTTTGCTGAGGTTTAAAACTGAGAGTTAGAATACCAAAATGACAACACTTTGAGCAACAATTCCATCATAACTAGATGAAATCATACCTGAAATTTTATTAAACCAACCTAGAAAGAGCAAGGGCTTGACTCGATGAATCTCTGGAGCTCTCCCTTAATGCCAATCAGCTGCCCGAATTCCTTAGATCTTTATAGTCTCCTCTTCTCCTGCCCTAAAATTTTCCCCCTTTTCCAATTGATGTTATTCCCCTCTTAACAAAAATCCTCTTCAGTTTGATATTAACATGCATATAACGTTTACTCCAGTTCTTAATTTTAGAACTGATCGCTTATCTAAAAATTTGCATGATTTCATGCAAATTTCATATTTCCTAAATTTATTTATAATTTCTTTAATTTGAAATTAAATAAGTTTTTAATTTAAGAATTATTTATTTAATTAAATTAAATATCATGCAATATTTAATTTTTAACTATTTATGAAAAAAATTCACTAACTTTTTAAATCAATATATAAAAAATGAATTTACCAACCAAATTAAAATATTTATTACTATTTTTTTTTTTTCCACTTTATTTAATTTAATTTTCAAATACAAAATAAACATAATGCACAACACGGGGAAGCAATATTGATCAAAACAAAGCATATTTTTTAATTAAATCAATTTTATTTTTGTTTAACTAACCTCATTAAAATGTATATTAACTAATTTTCTTCATTTTCAAACAAACACAAAGAATATGCTCATAGAACATACTTGGCCAAACTATATGTAAAATGTGAAACAAATAAATCTATGTGGTGTGTGAAAGATTCCCCATCATATGAACATTGATGTCAATCAGCTAAACACCTCTACCTCAACCATGTTCCCATCTTCGACATGTACCTGCATTCATTTATACTCAATTTTTTCCTTAGTATGGTAGTCCATATAATCACAATCAAAACGAAACATGTGCATTATATCATCATATAATATAACATATGTATCAAAATCAAAATTAATCTATCATCCATAATATCACTCCTATATTAACACATGTCAAAGATTCAAGGGTCTAATTCAGTTTTCCAAATAATATAATGTCAAAACTATGTAAGAAAAGAATCGGTATGTGACACTTGCCATGGTGTTGAGACATTCATTTTTCTTCTTAGTGAAGTATGTTTGCATGATTCCCTTGTCTATACTGGTAAACTAATCTTTGATAGGAAACCTGAGAACAATTCCAATTGAAATACCATCCAACTTAACCACTAGCTTATCATCAATAGTTTTAACCTCCCTGGTTTCAGGATTATAACCTTTCATACATTCCAAAACTAAATTTGGGCATTGAACTAATACCAAAAAGATAACATCATGAGTTAATCCACTTTCAAATATCTTATGAGATACTAGTGATCTTTTCTCCTCTTTAATGGTTATCTAGAAGTCTTGTAGGCTGATATATCCCAACTTTGTGTCCATGATTTCAGGAAGTGTACTCTCTAGGACTAACATGAATTCATATCCCTGATATTTGTACTTCATGATTGTAGATAAAATAGTGTTATTTGATGAATATATCTTCAAAGGTTTTGAAAGTTATACTTGCGCTCCTGAGACAATACTTTTTCATAAACATCATCATGCCTAGCCACTCATACATTTCACAAGCAATTGTGCCAGAAGGTGGAAGCAAATAGAATTTCACGCTCTCATATTTTTAACAAAATTCTCTATGCACAATCATACAATCATCACTTTGCATGAGATTTCATTATTTTTGGGAGCTTTAACTAACATTTCATATTTGCTTCTATACTTTTAAATGCATGTCAAATATTCACATATCTTGTTTATGTTGGCACTAGTTGTTATTTTGGTTGTCATTAATGTCAACACTTGAGGATATTGTTGTGATGTCAATACTTGGTGAGATTGTTGTATTGGTTGTTTTGTTGGCATTGGTTGTCAACACTTGGGAGATTGATGCACATGTTTGTGAGACTGTTTCTGATTTTCATTTGTGTTGTTATCATTGGTGTCTATAGTTTTATGTTGTTGATACTTTATGATGATAAGTTCATGGTTGGATGTCATGCCTTGTTTGATGTCAAGTAAAGATGTATTGAGTATAGTTGTTGATGTTATCATGATGATGTATTAAGAAGAGGATTAGAAGCATTAAGATGACGTTTAGAATTAATGTTGGTGATGGAGAGTTGTTGCGGATGGTATCTAGTATGTTGTATGATCTCTTTTGTGTTCCTAAGGAAGTATGTGTTGCTGCAAGAAAGTTATGGTCTTCGCACGTTGGTGAAAGTTTTTGTTTCAGGAAGTTGCTATGAAGACTATTTGGGAGAATGCTTTGCATTTCTCCACTGTTGAAGATATGGTATTGTGGTTTGGGATTCACTATTTGTGTTCTATGGATGTTGCACTCCTATATTTTTAGGTCACCAATGTTGTCGAGGAGGTTTTTGCTATTTATAGTGTTTTGGTAGTTTTTTTGGTTGTCTGCACAAGTCCAAAAAATTATCTATATTTCTTTGTATTGATGTTTTTACTCTTGCAACTTGGTGGATGTGCTCTTAGTACTTATGTAGTGTCATAGTTAATTTTTCATGCAATGAAGTGTTCTACAAGTTCGTTTATCAATGTTCTATCTCTTGCCAGTATCTTTTGTGTTTTTGGAATGAAGTATTCTATTGATGTTTGGTTTGTGATTGTTGTTAGTGGCATGGAAGTGTGAAAGAAGTTCTAGAAGTGTTGGTGGATGTTCATAGAACATCTATGTGGTCTATACCTCATTGGTTCATCTCTTTGGTACCATATATTGTGTTGAGATGGTTTTTTGGGAAAATTGTGGATATTTGGCCGATTGGGCTTGTTATCTTGCTTACACCATGTGCTTGGGGGTCTAGGCCAACATATGAAGTTTTCTTAAGATGCACTTGGATCCTAACCTATCTTGTTGAGAACCATTGAGTAAATTCAATTGAAGGTGTGTTTTTGGGCTGACTAGTAATGTGCTACATGTTTCCTTGTTGCCAACTTGGGTTTATGTGTGCCAATGTGTGAGTTGTTTTGGATCACTTTGGAAGATTTAATAAGATTTATTTTGGTCCTCTCTATTTTTTGGATAGGACTGCATTATGTTTTTGTGGCCAACTTGTTGAAATCATTGTTTATATTCTTTCTATCCAACCTAATTGATGTTTTGAGACCTTGTAGAGGATATAAATGAAAGAATAATTCAATTGCAAGAAGTGTGTGAGGGTTTGGAGATGTTTGAAGATGAATTGAAGTAGTGAGTTGTAAGATTTGATGAAAAAAAATCTATTAAGCCCAAGAAACCTGCATGCAAAAACCTGTCACAAGGAAGAAATATGTAGGAAACAAACAAGGGTTTTGCTCTGACAATGTGAAAGTTTATTATCAGAAAAATGAGTGAATCAAGAGGTGAATACAAGAGATCAATCCTTATAAAATGAGATCTAAACCTAAAGGAAACCCTAACCCTAAAGGTGAGTGCATTTAATAATTAATATTAATTATTAAATGACTAATATATGTGCATAAAGTGAATTCTTAAGAGGAGAGTAAAGTTAATTAATTACTTTACTCTAACACCCCCCCTTAAGATGAGCTACAATGTAGCTACAAACAATGCAGAAGAAAGCAAAGGAACTAAAATGCATGAAAGTAAAATTGGGTCCCGGCAACTAGGCCTGATCAGGTACCCAAATACAACCAAATCTCTGTAAAGCGGAGAAAAGGAGAAAACCCAGTGGGAAAAACTCCTCTCCAAAAAGAGATGAACAAGAGTGAAAGAAGAAGAGAGATAGAAGGAGGACTCAACATGACCCCCCAAGAACTGCTTCTATCATACAAGTACAAAATATGGTCCCCCCATAGGAGAGAGAAGAGACTCCAAAGCCTGCCCAGAATGAGAGAACCCCTGTGCCAATGATCAAAACAATGTGTCTCCTCGGAGGAAGAAACAGATCCAACGGTCGAGGAAGAGGAAATCCCTGGATGTGAGGTGAAAATAGAAGTCCTGGATGATGCTCACTAAAGAATAGAATTGCAGTAGGAGTGTTTGAATAACAAGATGGTGAATCAAACAACTCAAGATGATCCTGAAATGGAATCTCCAATGAAGATGGGATAACAGGTGTGCTAAAACTATCATCTGTGAGGAAAGGAATATCCTCTGATATGGCCTCAACAACTACACGTGATGGCTCGATGAGTGGAGCAACAATGTCAATCATAGCTGAAGAGGAATCCTGTTGAACATATGTGATCTCAATAGGAGACCTAGAGGTGTAGAAGTCTCAACACTAGTCTCATGAACAGATGGAAGAACACATAAGTTCAAGTGACCAAACTTCACCTCAGATACTGCATTCTCTCTTGTAGAAAGAGAGGAAAACTCAAACAGTGGAGATGGTGGACCAAAGTGTGTGAATGCATACAAACGGGAAGAATGATCAACTATCCCTGTTGCAACAATGTTGCCAGTTTGAATGTCTTTGATGTGCACTAAATCAGGTGTGAACTCAACTATTTTCCCTATCCCACTGTGAGCAATCTGATAGATGGAGAGAAGGTTAGTGGATAAAGATGGAACACATAGTACATCATTGAATGTACCATCATCAATGTCGATAGAACCTTTCCCACATACACTCATATAAGTGTTATTACCCATCAATATGTGTGGTGAGGATGTAGCCTCGAAAGATGAGAACATGTTATGAGAAGATGCCATATGGTGTGAAGCACCTGAATCCAGTAGCCATCTAGATGAATGTGAACTGGTGGTTGCACATAATGCATGACCCTTATGTGGGGCCTATTCATCTGTCTGGAATGAAGATGATGAAGACCTACCTGATGTAGATGAAGAAGAGTGATGAATATTGTTCCTCTCAAGAAGAGCTATCAAATCTGAAACCTGTTTTGCATATGCATCTATCTTCTTCTCATAACACTTGGAATCATCATGTCCTGGCTTAGTACAGTAAGCACACTTAGGTTTTTCTTTCTTCGATGATTCCCCCTTAGGAGAAGGTGAATTAGAGGTGTGCTGTGAACTGGAATCTGTCCAATGCTCTGTGGTCTTTGGTTTCTGTTTCTGCTTCTGCTTCCCCTGAGATGACTGTGCTTCCTAAGCTTGGTGCTTAGTTCCAGATAAAGAATCCAACTGTGTGAGTTTGGCATGTTCTCTAGTCAAATGATCACATAACACCTCAAAAGTGGGCATCTGGAATCTCTGACCCAATGCATCCATGGTAGAGTGGAAGGTAGAGGAGAAAATATGAATTTTTTCCTGAAGCTTTGACAGAATCAGGTAGATGCACTCTGTGTCAATCTTGGTCTTTCCACATCCTTGTAATAAAGACCTCTGCTACTTGAACTTCATCAAGAAGTCCTCAGTGGATGGAAAATGATCTGATACAAGAGAGGTAAGCTCTGCCTCAATTTGAAGTGCCCTGAACTCATTCACTGTACCAAACAAGTCATCAAGATGGGTCCACATAGCTACAGGGGTATTGCACCCATCAAGATGAAACTGTAGACTATCTGATACATGTAAAGCAATCAACCCTATTGCCTCATCCATCTTGTTCCTGTGCTACATGACCTCGAAAGGCCTCTGGAAAATTGGCTGCACTACGTCTAAACAAGACCACAACCCTTTTGACCGGAGAAGCCGTGTCATCAGGGGTTTCCATGTGTGATAATTATGAGGGGTTAGAAGTTATAGACTAGAAGAGCTCTCGGCCATATTTTAGAAGGGGTTTTGTTTTGATATAATTTCAAGTTTACTGAAGTAAATTACAGAAAACAAGAAATAAAACACCCCTCCACAATTCAATAAATCGAACCGTAGAAGCTGGAAAAGATTGCTTACAATGAGAGGGAAAGAAAAACTTCAAATGAGTATCATGTGTACCTTTGGATTTTTTTGATGAAAATAACCATATATCTGGATAGCAATCGCAGGTAAAAAAAACTTTCAAGTCAAAGTATGGTGCCCGCGAGGGTTTGAAGTTTTGCCTTTTTAGATCTTCCAATGCAGATGTCAGCTCATGCACGACGTTCAGAGGAATAAGGTGCAACTCTGGTAAATGATACCGGGGAGGACACCACTGTGAACAGCATAGAGAAGGACACCCAAAAAAAATGCCTTTTCACATGCATGCGCTTGTAAAAAATGCTATTTTTTTTTCTTTTTTGCAGGCAAAAAAGAAACAAAAAATAACGTTGGGCAAGGAATACCAAATCTGAAAACTACAACTAGAACCTCTCGAATTAGCTGAAGAATCCCAAATTTCTTCTGTCAAACCCTTGCTCCCTTTTTTTCTTCAAACATGAACAAGCTACAGCAGAACCTGGCTTTGATACCATGTAAGATTTGATGAAAAACAAATCTATTAAGCCCAAGAAACCTACATGCAAAAACTTTTGCTCTGACAATGTGAAAGTTTATTATCAGAAAAAATGAATGAATCAAGAGGTGAATACAAGAGATCAATCCTTATAAAAGGAGATCTAAACCTAAAGGAAACCCTAACCCTAAAGGCGAGTGCATTTAATAATTAATATTAACTATTAAATGACTAATATATGTGCATAAAGTGAATTCTTAAGAGGAAAGTAAAGTTAATTAATTACTTTACTCTAACATGAGTTGTGAAAAGAAAAGAGTAATGAGCTTTAACACCTCATTCAACAGAGCATATTATTGATAAATGTTGTAATTTCATAGTCTTCATGTAGCCTACTCTGAGATAGTGAATCTCATCAGGTGATTGTAATTTATATCTTTCCTTGGGATTGTGCACCTCATTACTACAAGTCCCTTGTATCTCACCCTAAGGTTGTGTGCCTTAGTCTGCAAGTCCATCAGTAGTGAGCCTTAAATTGTAATTCTATAAGCAGTGAGCTTCTATATTGTGAGTTAACTCTCATCGTGGTTTTTCCCTCTTCGATTTTCCATGCAAATCTAGTGTTATATTGTGCATATGTGTTCATTGCATTATCTTTCATTTTGTTGATTAGATTAAGTATTTCTAATAGGTGAATGTGTTGTTGATCTTGCTGAGAGACTGAATTTGTATATTACTAAAGGGTCTAAGTTTTTGAGGATACTGATTCACCGGGCCCCTCTCAATATCTAGGTGTGTTCAAAAATTGGTATCAAAGCTAAGTTCCTTTGAATAAGCTTAACCACTTGAGAAAAGGTCTAGGATGGCACATGATGGAGCTTACAAAGGTCCTAGGTTTGATGGGACAAATTACACCTTTTGGAAGTTAAAAATGAAAGGCCATCTAATCTCTCTAGGGTTTAGTGTTTAGCAATTTTTCAAGGATGGTTATACTTCTCCTCCTACAAATATAGCTGAGATTAGGTTGTATGAGAACAATTCCAAGACTACAAATTCTATCTTGTGTGGGTTAGATGATTCAAAAAATTTGAAGCTAATGATATGCAATTATGTTAAGGATGTATGGGAAAAGTTGAGCAACATCTATGAAGGAGATAATAAAGTAAAGCAAGCCAAGATATAAATATTCAAGAGTAGATATGAAACCTTGAGGATGATAGAGGATGAAGACATTACTAGTTATATGATTTTGGTGGATGAAGTAGTTACTAGCATCAAAGGTCTTGGTGGAGAAGTGAAAGAAGATGAGATTGTGAAGAAAGTTTTGGGATCTCTCCCTAAATATTATAGTCATAAAGTATCTACTATTGAAGAGTCTAAGGAATTAGACAAATACTTAGTAGATGAAATTTTTGGTGCTCTCACAACCTTTGAAATGAGATAATTTGACAAAGATGTTCCAAAGAAGGAAGTAGCATTCAAAACCAGTAAAAAGATAGAAGATGAAGCAACTGATCAAGATGATGACTTTGATGAGATTGAAGAAAACTTTGTGAGAAGATTAAATAAAGGCACTAGAAAATAAAAAGGTAAGTTACCTTTCAAGTGAACATTTCAATTGTGGAAGGACTTGTCATTTTGCATCCATGTTTCCTTATAAAGAATTAGATGATAGTAACAAAAAAGATAAGTTCAAAAGAGGTTTCTATTCTAAGGAAAGTAGTTTTTTTTTCAAAAGATGAGGATAATGATTCAAATTATGAAACCCTATTCATGGCTTTGTAAGAAAAAAAGGGTGACATTAGAAAATGTAAGAACTCTGGTACTTGCAGGTTGACAAAAATAATGAAAGATCTATGAAAGTGTGAACTGCCTTTCATGCAAAGGAAGAAGAAAAGTCTTGGGTGATTGAAAATGTTTTTTTCTAACCACATGACTAGTGACAAGAGAAGGTTCATCAGTCTTAAGAAGGTTAATGGTGGATCTGTTAAGTTTGGTGGTGATGAGTTACCAAAATTTTGTGGAAAGGGTGGTATAACGATTGATGGAAAGAGCAGAACTGAGGATGTCCTCTATGTAAAAGGTCTGAATCATAATCTTCTCAGTGTCAGTTAGATGTGTAGAAAAGCATACAATCTTACATTTCATGCCAATGGTTTTGAAATCAAGAAGGCAGGGTCTGAAAGATTAGTTGCAGAAGGTACAAGAACAAATGGAAATATCTATCATCTATATCAGGAAAATGGAAGAATCTATTTACTAACTCAGTTTGGTGAGTGTTGGTTGTGGCACAAAAGAATGGGACACATAAAATTTGACAATATGGTAAATATCAGTACTATTCATGCAGTGAGAGAAATGTCTAAGATAACTAAGTCTGCAAACACTGTATGCAAAGAGCGTCAAATGGGAAAGAAAACAAGGAAAAATTTCAAGAGCAAGGAGTTCTCTGCTACAATGCCATTTGAGTTTATTCACATTGACCTATGCAGACCTACAAGAAAAAGGAGTCAACAAGGTGAAAGGTATTTCATGTTGCTTATTGATGATTATAGACATTGAAAAATGTCCTAATCAATGTCATACACTTGAATCAAATTTATTAACATCACTTCCTCTTTATCTATCCTCTTTTCACTTAATTAGTTCAATTAGCCTAGCTAATTAATTAATTTCATCATTTTCGTCTATTTAGCCTAATTAATTAAATTGGGTTAATTCACCTCTTTTCGCACTAACACTTCATCTCATTAAATTAAATACTTCAAAGTATTTAATTTAATCCCCCAAGTCATCTTATTTAATTAAATAACCCTATCATATTTAATTAAATATCATTTCACCCCTCCCCTACTTATTAAATCATCTAATTTGATAAATATCTCTTAATTCTTCTAATCCCCTAATTACAACAATTAAACCTTGTTTAATTAGCAATTAAACCTTGTTTAATTAGCAATTAAACTAATTATTCCTCTAATAAAATAGAATATTCCCATGGAATATTCTTTATCCTTTTTGCACAATTAAAACTTTGTTTTAATCTGTAAAATCGTCTTTTTCTTCACCCTAATGGAATATTCTAATAGCTTCAAAAGAAAGTTAACCCTCTTACCTTTCTAGCAAGCTACATTTGACCTGTGTGAGCAGGTCAAACGTGTGGTTGTTTGAGGTAATTGTGAGGCTTTGATTAATCTTCATCTTGCATTCTCATTTGTTGATGAGAATCCATGATCCATGCCTCTCATCTTTTTCATCCTGAACCATTGATTCAACTTTTTGATCTCAACCATTCATTCCTCATTTGCTCTCCTATAAATAGATCACTATTTGGAGACAAATGGATCCATCTTTGATTGCAAAGTCATATTGTTGAATTTTCTCACATCCATACTCTCAATTTGCACACATTTAGCTTATTTTTAGTTTGTTTTAGTTGCATAATAGCTTCAAGCTTTCATTAATGTCTTCCATGCATCCATACTAGTTTGTAAATAAATTAGGGTTTTTATCTTTTAGCTCATTTTTAGCTTAAATTAGCTTAGATTAGCTTATATTAACCTATAAATTGCACAATTAGATCATTTATAGTATAAAATCATGGTAACCTAGCTTGCATCATGTTCATTTTGTTCATAATTTAGGTTTTACATACACCAAACACCATGGTTTCATCGATTCTCTTCCATAGAATCGATTGAGACAAGCTCACTATCATGGGATTGGGAAAGGGTCGTCGGTCCACATCAACGTGACACCAATTCCACAACAAGATAAAGTTTCAATAGATTAGAGTAGATGTTTTCTTTAAAGCTTTCATAAATTTAGGATGTTAGGTTTTTCGATAAAATGATTACTTTCAATTTTGATTGATTGATCTTGTTGAGATTCGAGTATTGGTGGCTCCATTATGCTTTGATTCTTCATGGATCAAGCGTAATTCGTCCCATACTGGTATTTTGCATCAACATTTTGATGCTAGAAGGAGGGCAAACTGATCATTTAGTTATTTTTTAGCTCAAAATTCATGTTCATGTTGTTTTGCAGGTTGCAGTGACGCTCAAACCACAAACATCTACGATATTTCAATAGCGTCGCCATATAGTGATGCCCAAGCAATTTGATACAACGATGCATATTTAATTGGTCGACGTTGATTTAAATATAGCGATGTGTATTTAAATTTAAAATATCATGGAACGAAAATGGCGACGCTCAAATTCACCAGACCAACGCTTTCAAATTTCAAAGAGCGACGCATTCATTAACAACGACACCCATCAAAATAGTGATGATATCGTGATCACTAGTCTTGCTGCAGAGAGATGCCCGTTTTCACCAGAGCGACGCCCATAGTTCAAATCGTGACGCTATCATGTGCAGCGATGCCCAACTCTGGTAAGAAATTTAATGAATTTTTTTCAACATGTGCTTTAATTTCTTAACTTTATCTAAATGCTAACATGTCACTGACTTCTTGTTTTTTTCTTTTTAGACTAACTAGTTTTGCAGATTTGGAGAAAAACTAGGAAAAAATTTACCCCAACTTGTTGGGGTCATAACTTTCTACACAGTGGTCAAAATTCAAATCTATTTGCACCATCAGAAAGCTCTCCAAGAGTACTAGTTCAATCCCTAAAAATAAAGTGTCTTTTTTAGTCAATTTTTAGAGACCAACACAAGTTTCAACCCTAATTTCCACTCCGAAGGCCTCTGAAAACGCAATTTACTACATAGAAAAAACCAAAAAAAATTGAAAATTTTAATTTTCGGTTTTTCTTAGTTGTAGTTATTTTAACAGTGTTTTGACACTTGTGGGGCAATTATAACCCACCATATACTACTTTGGTTTATGTTTTAGGACCACTAAATTTTCATTGGGTTTTAAAACTTACAATCTTAGGACCAACTAGCTTTCAATTGGGCTTAAAATTCATTTTCAAAGTTGGTTAAAACTGAACCCTCACATCATCATTTTACTTTGGGCTTAAAATTGAACAAGGAAAACTTCATCTTTCAATTGGTGCTTAAAATGAATTCATCATTGCTTTGAAAGGTTAAAATTGAAAATTGTTTGCTATGTTTTGTGATTTTCAACTTTGTTGATGAATGCATATGCAATTCTCTCCCGTTGTTTGGAAATCTTGAGAAACATAAACATTCTCCAACAATTTACAAAATCACCCACATCTTTCTATTTGGGTTTAAAATTGAACAACCATGCTAGTGTGAGAAAAGGTATAGCATTTGTTCTCTCTTTGTGCATGCGAACAAAGATTATCGAACTACAGATGTACTTACTCGCTATTGTTCACCTTTAGAGGGCCTTCCTTGGTGGGAAAAATTACTCACCCCAAGGGAACAACCCAAGCGGTAATGAGCATAAGCCAGGCTCTTTCGAACCGCTATATAAATTTGTGGTTGCAAGGAAAGTTTGCAATCAATTGAGTGATGCATGATAGCTCTCCCCCAATATCCTTATGATGCGTAAAGCCCTTGTTCTAAGGGTTGGGAGACCTCTTGAGGGATTTTATCATAGTTTCCTTTGAACCGGATGCCCTTATTACAAACCTTTGTGTAGTAGCCAAAAATCCCTAATATTTGTTGATGTCAGGAGGTCGGACCTCCGAAGTCGTCCCACATATTTGTGGTTCTTAGTAGAGATGAAAAAATTTTCATGGGAGATTCATGAGAACTTGAAGTTTGGTTGACTCGTAGAAGTGAGTGTCGTGGAGGGGAGCTAATGTGGTCAAGCTTCTAATCATCTGCTCTGAATAAGCGCAGCTAGAGAAATCCAAGTGGGAATTCAACAAATATATCCATTTCTATCCTAGGGTTGTAATAATTGTGAGCCAGTTTAACACTTTTCTTGATTTCAAAATGATTCAAAAACAAACATTCACTATCCAAAATTTCAAACACTTTGGCTCAAATATGGACTTCTTGAGTTAGCCTTGATATTACTGCTTGTCCTAAGGATTTATCCTTAGCGATTTCTAAATATCTTGACATTAATCTCAAATCCATATTTTCCAAAGACAACATAGGAAATTATGGCTTCAACCTCATGATTTTCATGAAATGTACATTGTGAAAGTTATGATGTTTTTGACATAAACATTTAGTTTGAAAACATAACCAATACAAGTGTTTGTTGTAAAAAATAACTTCATTAATCCAATATTAAATCAAATGAACACCCCACATTGATGTATGTTCAAATCATTGACTCCCCAAAACAAGAAAATTGAGACAAGAAAAACATTGGAAAAATAATTGAGTTCCATTATCCAAAGTCATTGAGTTTTATTGTCAAAATCATTCGAGTCCTACTTTACTAAAATCATTGAGTTCTTACGGTTTCATCACTTTATAGGTATAGCATTTTTCTCACTACCTTGGTCTTGGAAAACAAAGGTTCACTCTAGGTCAACATTGGTTCAAACATTCCACTCACCCCTATATCAAATTTCATCCTTCACTTCATCCAACTTTGCAAAAGTTTGAGTAAACCAACACTTTATGACTTGAACATCTATCAAACCAAACTTAGCTACTTTGTATGTGAAATGAATCCTTTTCCATTCATTTAGTTAAGTTAGTTATCATCTTTGAATTATTTCATCTTGAAGGACATGATTCTACCCTAAAGATTTACAAGTTCAACATCCTTTATCCAAACATCAAACATCAAACATCGAAACTTAAGTCAAAAGTGTTTTCCTAAAACGTTTGCAAAGATCACTTCCCATATCATCCACATTTTCATCTCCCATTATCATCATTGCTCTCAAAATACTTAGAGTGTCTCTTCTACCT
This sequence comes from Sequoia sempervirens, assembly GCA_007258455.2. NCBI lineage: Eukaryota > Viridiplantae > Streptophyta > Pinopsida > Cupressales > Cupressaceae > Sequoia > Sequoia sempervirens. Next base: position 390,166 of record VDFB02256159.1, on the reverse strand, counting down.
AGATTTGAGTCAACTAGAGAGTTCAAACAATACAAATCTCAACACACCTCTCCCATCGTTGACCCACAATCTATGGTAAAGACAAGATCACAACACAAGAGAATCATGGAGAAAACCAAAGTCGCATTCAACTCAAGTGATCCCAATCCACAAGAATTCGACCCAAGGAGTTATTATACCCCGTCACAACAACCATCATCTCCATCAGGGCCATATGAGATAGAAGATATCACAAACAACCCATTTGGACTCACTAGAGAAGAAATCATGGAACATCAAGCCTTAGAAATCGTGGCTCTAATTTCACCATATTTTGTGGCACAATCATTGACACAAGGCTTGACCTCATCTATGATTCAACCACCATCTAGCCTTGCAACTAGGCTAGGAACCAACCTTGGTGTCACTTCATGTCTAGGAACAAACACAACTTTGGGTATTCACAAAACAACCATTCCATTAACCACCAACCTTCCCCAAGACACAAGTTGGATAAAAACCTTTGGAAAACCACTTACATTCCATGATGCCACAACAATCTCGACATCTCGAGCACAACCATCTTCATGCATCATCACAAATACCCCAAGTATGCCTAATGATACACAAGGTAATGTGAACCAAGTTCCTCAAATGGGAAAACAAGGGAAAGTTAACACTCTCATACAAAGTCAACCCTTGACAAGTGGTTTTAACAACCCTATTGACACATTGAAACAAGAAGTTACCCAAGCTACTCAAATCAATCCATCATCCACATAAAACCCATCCATCATTGATCCAAATCAAAACAACACCTTGGTTACAAATTCCATCAACCAAGATAATACCTTGATCACACCTCAAATACAACAAGGGAAACCCTTTCAATTAGTTACACGGTCTGAATGTGCCATTTCCATTGCAAAATATAATGGCATCATCCTCATCATTTCCCATGGTCCCCTTTACCATGCAAAGTCAATTGGGACCTCAAACTTACATTCCTCCACCTCAATCCACTATCTTGCAAGGAATGATAAACCAAGGGAACCCTCAACCCCTGATCAACAATCTACTACCTGCTCAAAACATTCACACCCCCAATCCATTACAAATGTCCCAACCAATGATTGATCCTACATTGCAAGCACATGCCTTGACCTTACAAAAAACACAACAGGCCTATTAGCAAGTTGTCCAACAACAACAACAACATTAAGCAACCTTAGTAGCACAACAACATCAAGCAGCCTTAGTAGCACATCGACATCAAGCCTCCTTAGTAGTGCAACAACAACAAAATCCCAACAAGCCACCTTAGTAGCACAACAACAACAACAACAAGCCCAACAAGCTGCCTTAGCCACACAACAACAACAAGCTCAACAAAAAGCCTTACTAGCTCAACAATACGCCCAACAACAACAACAAGGATCCTATTTTCCTCATTTCAACATCGTCAACCCAAACACATCATTAACATATCCATTACTCTCATAGAATCTCACACCATCATACACCACATATAATTCATCTGTCATCCCAACATATGTTCCTCCACCAAACTTGCACTTGACGATCTAACATCACAACTTAAGGCGTTGTCACAAGAAATACAGGATCTTCGCATGTGCAAGACAAAGAAACCTCATACACAAAACTTTTGTCCTTATCCATTTGATTGAAACATCACAATGATACCATTCCCTCCCGACTTTGAAATCCCCAAATTTGACAAATACAAAGGGAGGGGAAATCCTGTAGACCACATCAAAAAATTCAATGTCATGTGTATGGAGGTTTCCTATAATGATTCCTACTTAATGTGCCTCTTTCCATGAAGTTTGACAGGTCTAGGTATCAAAAATTTCCAAGAAATCACTGATTAATTCATCGATCACTTCTCCTTTAATCCTAATATGGAAGTAAGCCTAGAAGAGTTGTACACTCTTAGACAGAACAACGGAGAATATTTTTCCAATTTCTTGCAAAGGTGGAGACAAAGAGCTAGTAAGAGCAAGTGGCCACTTCCTAATGAACAACAAGTGGGAATTATCATAGCAAATCTAGATCCAAATCTATCATTTCACTTGAAAATGCAGTACATCACATCTTATGATGAGCTTGTCCCTAGAGCCCTTAACATTGATAAATCCCTAATCTCATAGGGAAACACACAAGTGTATAAAGACAACCTCCCATCCACTAGTTTTATCGAAAAGCCCTGCTATTGGACCAAGAACAAAAATGTTACTAGTGATGGTGTTGTTGATGCAAAGGTGGTCTTAACTGCTCCTAGATAAGAAAACACTCAAAACATGAACACACAACAACCATATGCACAAGCACCAAACAATCAACCAACAATCAACGCGAACAACTAAGCACAAACAATGCTCCTAAGTGACAATTCACTCCCTTAGGGGAACCTATGGAAGACATGTTAAAGAGGTTGGTATAGTCTAATCTTATCACACTCCCATATTTCTCAAATATCAAGAGCCACAAATCAAACCTCGTAGCTATAGAGAAGATCACTTCTATGAATTTCACCGGTACAAAGGTCATGGCACACAAAATTGTTTTAGGCTCAAACATCTAATAGAGGATCTTATTGAACAAAAAGGCATTGAGGTCGATCAAAAATTTGGGAATGAAAATCTAAAAATTTACATGAACCCTATGCCTGATCATGGGAAAATGAAAGATTTGACAAAGGCATCAACTTCAAACAATACCCAAGATAACACATTGGGACATGTTTACACTGTTTATGAGGAATCAAACATGTATCAAGATACTATTTTAAAACAAAGTCCAAACCCATCAACAGTGTTTGGCACTATTTTATACCGTAATTACATCAAGTGGATATCATATTGTGATATCTCTCCCACATATGACTCAATGATTGGACATGTTGAAGAAGTTCCAAACAAGCCAGAAATATCCCTTATTGCACCCATACCCACAAACTGTTGTGAAGAGTCTTTTACCGATGATATTTAATCCACCCAAGGATCATGTCAAGAGGAGGCTCTTGACGGTAACAAAAGTTATTTTGAATCGAGTCAAGATCAAGAACCTCTATCCCTAGAGTTTCAAAAAGAACTAAGAAACATCTTCCAAACCATTTTAAACTCCAAATATGTCCCCAATATCACTCTTGAGATGTTTCTTTCAGATGGAAATATAGGCGTTCTTCATCCAAAACACGAGTCTCCCACTCTTGATATTCCTACACAAGAGCAAGCAACAGTCAAAATTCTTGATTCTTATCATAGACATCTTTTGAGTCAGCATCAACATCTTTTGAAGCAGTATCAATAGAGAAAAATTTCATAGAATCAAAGAAAATAGTTCATGAGCAAGTAGCAATGGAAATTCTTGATTCTTACAATGATTGTGTGTCGATGACATCTTTTGAATCAACACCAACATCTCTTGAAGTAGTATCAACAAAGAATGATGCCATGGAACCAGAGAAAATAGTTCATATTCCTGAACAACAGGAACCCATAGCAATATCATATGTTCATGACAAGTCATATTCAGTGGCTATGGATCAGAGGATACATTACCAGGGCAAAGGATTAGGAATTGATAATACCTTCACAATGTCAGGGGAAATCTTGTCTACAACAAACATAAACATATGGGGCACAAAGAATCCTTATGATGAAAATGTTTTCAATGCTACAACTAGTCATATCATGAGTTAGCATTCACCCATCATCTCATATGAAAATTGGGACTAATGTAAAAAGAAGAATTCCTATGAAAGCAAGGCAAAGATCATCAAAGAAAACAAAGTAGTAAATCAAAAAGGAAAAAGAAAGTATAAATGGATACCAAATAAAAATAAAGAAAATCATCCCTCCAAAACTCCATTAGTCAAAGAAACTATGGGACAAAATCAAAAAGGGAAATGTATCTATCAAAAGAGTCCTCAAATACAAAAGAAAGCTTCTCAAGCAAGGAACAAAGTATATCCAGTGGTTGGTCCTAATTCCATGAAAACCTCCATCCCCACCCATCATCACTCATCTTCCCAAGTTTGGAAAGTGAAAGGTTCCAAACTATCAACCAATCCATCTCATATTCCTTCATACATATCACCGTACGCCCCATTCACAATATCCAATTCTCGCATTGACCGTGTGTTGGCAGCTACCCTTCATCATAAGGATTCTGAAGGAACTTTATCACCATGTGCACACATAGACAAGGTTAATTCTAGTACCAGCAAGGTAGATCAGAGTTCTTCAAGGTTGCATTCAAGTGCTCCTATCTTAGAAAAGTAGCTTCTTCAAGCAGGGTATCGTTGGCATGTTATGATAGTGACCTCCATAGCAGTACCACCAGGTGGTTCAACATGAGGCTAACATTTCCAGAAAATCTCAAAAAATATAAAAAAATTAAAAAATGATCAAAATCCAAAAAAAATGAGAAAAAGGATTGAAAAAAGTAAAGAAAAAAATCATCCTCTAGCGAAAACCACTTCGGTGGCGCTTTGGGCAAGTACCTTGGTGAAAACCTAGAAAACATGCGCCTTGTGTAAATAAAGCATCTCCATCTATTCTTTGACTCTTTTGGCCTATCATTCTTTGCATCGACATTCATCCCCCATCTGCATCCTTATCATGGCTTGTCATTGTAAGGTATCATGAACTCTTTAGCACTACTTGGCATATTACCAAGGTCAGTTTGTCCTGCCTTTATCGAAGTAGGCTAACATATCACACTGGGGGCATTTCATTATGCATCAAAATCGAGTTATTGTATATCTTGAGGTCATGGGACATCCTATCAGAGAAAACAAAAACTTTTGTAAAATCTTATCCAAAAAATCCAAAAACATTTGCAAAATCCTATACAACAAAAATCCATAAACATTCAGAAAATTGTAAAGGAAAAATCCAAAACATCCAAAAAACATCAAAAACCCTAAAAAGGTCAAACATCAAAAATCCAAAATACAATGTCTTCTTATCGAACTACGTTGTCTCTGAGATTTAACGTAGGCAAGGCCATCACTAATGTGCCCCCGAGACACCCTAGGCCAGTCCTTTAGCGATTCGTTATAATTAGTTGTCATCTCTCGTCTATTCATATCTTTGTCCTATAAATGGGTCGAGTCACTCGAACTACGTGGTCCCTGCATGTATAACGTAGGCAAGGCTAATCTATGATCATCCCCTGAGGCCCCTAAGATAGGTCTTTAGGTTAGGTTCTTCATCGAAACTTAGAAATTCAGAAAAACCAAAAACATCCAAATAACTAGAAAAAAACCATAAACATCCAAATATCTCAAAAATCCCAAAAACATCCAAATATTCAGAAAATCCCAAAAACATCCAAATATTCAAAAAACACAAAAACAATAGAAAATGTTCAAAAGACCTAAAAAGCCTCAAATATTCAGAAAACCCTAAATAGCCTCAAAAAATCCAAAAAATCCTAAACATCCACATAAACTTTCCAAAAAGACCAAAAACAACCTCAAAACATTAATACCAAAAATAACCTCAAAATGTTCCAGAAAATCCAAAACCTATCCATCCCATCTCACTTTCACCCATAATAAACGATCATCACCTTCACCCTTTGGAAAAATAAGTAGAAAAAAAACATAGCAAGTCGTAAAGTGTGAGCACAAAAGTCTAAATCATAGGTAAATACATTAGTGAAGTTTATAGCAATAGCTCATCTTAGCATCATCATCCCAACATCAAACAACCCTTTGATCAACATGTCCTAGGATGTATCCTTCCTGCGATGGAAATCAATATCATCTATATCACCTTAAGTTAAACTTAAACTAGGCAGGAGCTATAGATAATACTAACTATTTGTCTTTGATCTTTTCTTATGATTTATATTAATGAACCATTCCAAGGACCTCTCAATGATGTCTATCTAAAATGATTTAGAGAGAAAGGTATGGGGCATTGATCATTATCTTTCATTTGTTGTGCTTGTGGATACTCTTGTAAAATAATCTTGGTGCATACTTGCTTAGTTGTGTGTAAGAAGGTCATTTGGAGTATGTTGTTGACTATTGCGTATGCTTTGTTCCAATATATTCTAAGCTTCTAACTTGCATTCCAACGACATTTCTGAATGTCAAGGTGTGAACAAGAACTATCCTATCTACTTATCGAGTCAAAGTCCATCACACTAGATACAACGTCATCCTGGTTATCAATACCTTGATGCATCGTGTCTATGTGTTATATTAAACAATAAGGAACAATGGAAAATACCAATCCCGAAGTGTGAGCATCCCATCTTGCATTTTCATCCTACATTCTTTTGTATTCTCTCATCACCATCTCTAATAAAGTCTCGATGGATCATGGACTTGTTGGATTTTTTGAAGCAGTCATCATCAATGGTTATTCATTCTTTATTCTTCTATCTTCTTTTTGCGCTAACTTGGTATCATGACAATCAACCAAAAACATCATAAATGCATCCACCCTGCATCCACAAACCATCAGCATACATACATCGTATTGCATAACATCATACATTTTGCATAATCATTTGAGTTGTGATGAATACTATAGATTTTTTATTCTAAGCATATTAAACCGTTGTATATTATAAACATTTTCATCCATACATCATTGTCATAAATCATGCATAGAAAATATACAAAAATAAATGCATCCATGTCATTTGCATCCATAACATCTACATAGCATAATCATCCATCCATATCATATCATGAAAATATAATGAAAATGAATATAACATTGCATCCATCCATAACATCACATATCACATAGGCATAAAATAAAATGCATCCATACATCATCCATACATGAAATAAAGTGAATACATAATAGCATGAATCATTCGTATCTATATCATATATATATCAAAAAATGTGTCATGGTACAAAATTTGGATCAGTGTATGTACATTGATCATAAGTACAATATCCACGAGGCTATCAAAAAGGAGCCCATGAATGTATATTGGTATAAAGAATGGGGAAAAATAAAAAAGTGTCAGTATATCACAAAGCTAGCCCTGGTGGTTGCTACCCTCTCCTGCCTGTCGCTCAGGTTGATCCTCTGCTCGGGGGCGTACATCGCTCCACTGTGAAAAAATAGGTTGCCTTAATGCCGCTGGTACATCCCTATGATAATGCTTCCTATAATACGCAACCTCTCTATACAGTCGTACTGAAACTATTTGACCGTGGGTGGATGTCATAAGGCTCTTAATCTGTTGACGTTGAGAAACCTCCTGATCTCTCTCACCTGTAACGGTATGAACTCTCTGTAATGTAGTATCCCTCTCAGCTGTACCTGCAACCACTTGCTACCGAGCCTGATCTCACTCAACAGTCAAAACCAAAATCTACTGGTAATCCTAATCCCACTCACCTATCAACACCTGCACCTATTTCTCTAGTTGTTGTATCTGTGCATCTCTAGCGTCCGGCGGTAGTGGAGGTGGTGGCATTGGCTGTTGTTGCACCACTAGAGGCTACTGTCCTACTAGAGGATCCCCCTGAACCTATCCACCATGGCCATCCTGGCCTCCCTGTCCTCTACCCCTAACTGCTCTGGCTCACGATCTCCCTCTAGGAGGAGCCCCTGTAGGATCTGTAAGTCACCTCGAAGGGATGAACCATGCATCGTACGCGGGAATAGTTTGTGCAATGGGTTGACCTTGATCATATGCTCAAGGTTGCGCAACCAACTGGTGGAAACTCTCAATGGCCTCTAGTGCCAGAATTGTGGGTCCCCATGTCAGAACCCGACTGGCCACTCTAGTAAAAATGGATTTGTAGCCATCATCGGGCCTGTCCTAGACATTTCCAAACTGTCTGGCCACTATGTCTGGAAGGTACCACTCAATCATCGTGTGCTCTCGACCCTGCATATATCGGGTTTGTCTAGTGAAGTATATTTTTTGTATATCATCAAACCAAGGTGGCATCTGAAGCCATGGTCGCCACTGGAATATGATCATATCGTCGATCAACCATCTCTAGTATGGGATCCCAATCTGTCCTGTGTGCCTAAGCGTGATGGCACCCTGATATCTCCAAATGACCAGATCATCTAGCTCCATGTCCGCCATCTACACAATCGGTCGAAGCATTGCAATGTGCTCCCATGCCCAGATATGGAGAAGTGTCACACCTGCACCAAGGGATCTCCCATCATAATAGACAAAATCATGCAAATCATGGTATAAGGAGGCCAACATCACACAACATCCTATGCCAAGCCAAGCCCTAACTTGGATTGAAAAATCAGCCGCGTATGTCTAGGGCCACCAAACCTAAAATAATGGTTGCAACAATCAATCTAAAGGTCAACACCTAACCTCTATATGTCTCCAGATCTATCTGAGAGGTGACCAGTACAATCTGGTCCATCTCCATCATCTCTAAGCAGGCATCGAATCTAGCATCAAGATCGTAAATCACGTGATCATCGTGGATAGGCAACCGTAATATCCTCCACACATCCTCCAAGGTCACTGTCGCCTCTCCCGTTGGAAGGTGGAAATAAGAAGTCTTGTTGTGCCATCTCTTGCACAACGCCGTCATCATGGCCAAATGTGTCTTAATCACTGGTGCATATGCAATGTACCATAACCCGATCTCTCCTAGGTGCTCCTAGCACAAGTTTGAAAGATCACCCAATCTCTCCAGTACTATGGGCATGCGCTCTATCAACATCAATGGTTGGATGACCTCCTGCACTCACGAAGCCCACGACATCAGGGAATCATCAAAATTTGAAGTTATTTGGAATTTTTGGCTTGAAAATCACAAATGCGTTGCTATTTACAAATGCGTCACTATATTCAAACTTCAAACAACAATGCCTGATGCATTTCAAAACTCAAATTGATAAATGCATCGACATACAAGATGGCATCGTGATTTAGAATTTGGCCTAACCTAACCCTAACTTTCTAATTGGAAAGTGTGTCGCCAAATACATACGCATTGCCATTTACAATTTGAAACCCTAATTTCAAATTAAAAAAAGCGTCGACATATACATATGCGTCGCTATCTATCTTTTGAGTGTCGTTGATTGAAGTTCGGGCATCGCTATATAGCGACGCCCCCAAATTCTAAATTTTAACACCTAATAAATGCATCAAAATTTCAAATTTCAAATCAAGTTTCGAATCACATACTGGTGGTCCTGCACCTGGAAGCTGCTGGAACTCGCAAACTTGATCAGAGATGTGTCGGGGAAGCTCATGGCATGCCATTTCGTCGAAGGGTCAGAGCTCAATTTGCAATAATTTCTTAAGAGTGAATGCACAAATGAATTCAAAATGACCCCTTTTGATCTATTTAAGCTAGAAAATTAGGGTTTTTTTCCCTAATTTAACCTTTTTAATGGGGTTTATTATCATTTTCACCAATTTTGCCAATCTGGACCTAATTTTTGAATCGTTTTTTGCGTTTTTGGAATTATTCTTGCATCCCAAAACCTTTTTGGACCCTTGGGGCAGCTTTTCAACCTTTATCGATAAATTAACCAAAAATTTGAAATTTTCGCCTAATTTCTCGAGGGGGCAGGGAGTCAGTTTTATCCTTCCGTTGGGGCATCTAAAAAAATCATAATTTTTTTGTTTTTTGATTCGGACAACATTTTTAATCTAAAAATCGTTGTTCTTTGAACCAAAGTAGCAAGTACCTTGCTTCAAAGAAGGGAAAAATGTAGACATTGAAAAATTTCCCAATCAATTTCATACACTCAAATCAGATTTATTAACATCATTTCCTCTTTATCTATCCTCTTTTCGCTTAATTAGTTCAATTAGCTTAGCTAATTAATTAATTTCATCATTTTTTTCTATTTAGCCTAATTAATTAAATTGGGTTAATTCACCTCTTTTCACACTAACACTTCATCCATTAAATTAAATACATCAAAAATTTTAGTTTAATCCCCTAAATCATCTTATTTAATTACATAACCCTATCCTATTTAATTAAATATCATTTCACCCCTCCCCTATTTATTAAATCATCTAATTTGGTAAATATCTCTTAATTCTTCTAATCCCCTAATTGCATAAATTAAACCTTGTTTAATTAGCAATTAAACTAATTATTCCTCTAATCAAAGGGAATATTCCCATGGGATATTCTTTATCCTTTTTACACAATTAAAACCTTTTTTAAATTTGTAAAATCATCTTTTTCCTCACCCTAATGGAATATTCTAGGGAATATCCCCTCTCCTCCAATCAACTCACTTATCTTCAAAAGCAAGTTAACTCTCTTACCTTTCTAGCAAGCTACCTTTAACCTATGTGAGCAGGTCAAAAGTGTGTTTGTTTGAGGTAATTGTGAGGCTTTGATTAATGTTCATCTTGCATTCTCATCTGTTGACGAGAATCCATGATCCATGCCTCTCATCTTTTTCATCTTGAATCGTTGATTAGGCTTTTTGATCTCAACCATTCATTCCTCATTTTCTCTCCTATAAATAGATCACTATTTGGAGACAAATGGATCCATCTTTGATTGCAAAGTCATGTTGTTGAATTTTCTCACATCCATACTCTCAATTTGCACACATTTAGCTTATTTTCAGTTTGTTTTAGTTACATAATAGCTTCAAGCTTTCATTAATGGCTTCCATGCATCCATCCTAGTTTGTAAATAATTTAGGTTTTACATACACCAAACACCATGGTTTCATCGATTCTCTTTCATAGAATCAATTGAGACAAGCTTGAAGCACTATCACGAGATTGGGAAAGGGTCGTCGGTTCACATCAATGCGACACCAATTCCACAATAAGATAAAGTTTCAATAGATTAGAGTAGATGTTTTCTTTAAATCTTTCATAAATTTAGCATGCTAGGTTTTTTGATAAAATGTTTACTTTCAATTTTGATTGATTAATCTTGTTGAGATTCAAGTATTGGTGGCTCCATTATGCTTCGATTCTTCATGGATCAAGCATGATTCAGGCCATACTGGTATTTCGCATCGACAATGATTATACTAGAATGTCTTGGGTTATATTTTTAAGAGATAAATTAGAAGTTTTGATCAGTTTAAAATCTTCAAAGCAAAAGTAGAGAATGGGATGGATGCTAATATTAGATAGAGGAGGTGAATTTACTTCAAATGAATTTGAAATTTTTTGTGAAGATCATGGTATTAGGAGACATATGTCTGCTACTAGAACCCCTCAACAAAATGGGGTAGTGGAAAGGAAGAATATAATTGTGTAAGAGATGGAGGGCTATGTTGAAAGATGTTGATCTATCTAATATTTATTGGAAGGAAGCGGTTCACACTACTATCTATTTGCTTAACAAAGTATAATTGAGGGTTAATAGCATTAAGAATCCTTATGGGTTGTGGTATGGTAGGCCTCCCACTATTAGATACTTTGGAATTTTTGGTAGAAAATGTTATATCATGAGAGATTAAGAAGACCTTGGAAATTTTGATTCAAGGTGTGATGAAGGGATATTTCTTGGTTACTCCACTAGAAGCAAGGCCTACATATGCTACAATGAGATTGGGAAAGATGATTGAAAGCACAAATGTTAAGGTAGATAAAGATTTGTGTCAAATATCACAATAACCAAAGGTTTGCAGATCTGATATGTCTCCCTACATTGAAGAAGAAAAAGAAGAGAAAGAAGAGAAGGAACCAAAACTAGTGAAGGCTCCAAAGACTCCAACAAAATATGTTTAGAAGAATAATTCTATAGATCAGATTATTGGAGACAAGAATGAAGGTGTTATGACTAGGAGAAGGTTTGAAAAAGAAAGTGATAAAGTAAATTTGTGTTTACTATTAAAGGTAGAGCCCAAGAACTTTGTTGAGGCTAGCAAAGATGATGGTTGGATAAATACAATGGAAGAAGAATTAGATTAGATAGAGAAGAACTAGACATGGTAACTAGTTCCTAGACTAGCTGATAAGAATGTTATAGGAACAAAGTGAGTGTTATGGAACAAGCTGAATGAAGATGGTGAAGTTGTAAGGAAAAAAGGAAGATTGGTTTGTAAGGGTTAGTTACAAGTTGAAGGTATTGATTTTGAGGATACTTTTGCTTCGGTAGTAAGAATGGAGGTAATAAAGATGTTTCATGCCTTTTTAGCTCACAAGAACTTCAAAGTCTATCAAATTGATGTCAAATCAACCTTCTTGAATGGTGATCTAGAAGAAGAGGTATATATTGAGCAACTAAATGGTTTCCTATTATCAAAAGATTTAGATATGGTGTGTAGACTCAAGAAATTTGTGTATGGACTCAAGCAAGCTCCTAGAGCTTGCTATGCTCAATTGGATAAGTACTTACTTAAGCAAGGATTCAAGAAAGGTACTACAAATAATAATCTTTACATTAAGGTTCAGGAAGACAAGTTGTTGATTGTGGTTGTATATGTTGATGACATAATGTTTGGTAGAGATGATGATATGTGTAAGAGGTTTGCATAAGAGATACAAAAAGAGTTTAAGATGTCTATGATTAGTAATTTGTCTTTCTTCCTTAGGCTTTAGATTGCTCAGCTAGATGATGGTATCTTTATCTCTTAAGATAAGTATGCAAAGGAGATATTGAAGAAGTTTGACATGGAATATTCTAAACCAATAGGTACTCCTATGGTCACTAGTTGTCATTTGAGCAAGACTAATGAGTCTTCAGAGGTTGATCAGACTTTGTATAGGTCTATGATTAGAGGTTTTTTGTACTTGACTACTTCTAGACATGATATTATGCATGTAATATGTTTGGTTTCCAAATTTCAAGCTAATCCTAAGCAAACTCATGAGAAGGTAGTGAAAAGGATATTTTGATACTTGAAGGAACTCCAAATTATGGCTTGTGGCACAAGAAGGATGGATTTTTTTCTTCGTGCGCTTATATTGATGTTGATTGGGAAGGATGTGTGGATGATTGGAGAAGTACAAATTGTAGTGCATTTTTCTTGGGAGATAGATTGGTCTCTTGGCTTACTAAGAAGTAGGACTCAGTGTCCTTATCCATAATAGAAGCTGAATATATTGTTGCAACATCTTGTTGCACCTAGGTGCTTTGAATGAAGTAGACTTTGAAGGATATAAAGGTGGTTTATGATGAACCTATTCCTATATTGTGTGATAATACTAGTGAAATTAATATTTCCAAGAATCTAGTGATGCATTCAAGAACCAAACACATTTCTATCTAGTATCACTTTCTAAGAGAGAAGGTTGTTGAGCATGAAGTTAGATTGGAGTATGTGCCTACTAAGGATCGGATTGCAAATATCTTCACTAAGGCACTTTCAAAGGATACTTTTGAGTATCTCTGACAGATGTTAGGGGTTATTTCCCCTCCTTTCTCTAATTAGATGCATAATTGATGCATCTGTCCAGGAGAAGTAATTCAATATATATCCTTATTCCTAGACTAATGGCGGCTTCCTCTCAGGGGGAGCTGGTAATGGTTGTTGCTAATAGGGGAGCCTATTATTTGCTTCAAGGAGTGAATGTAGATCAAAGGGGGAGAAGCTTAAAGAGGAAAAATAATGTGATCCTTAGGGGGATCTTGAAGAAAATGTGCAGTTGTTGACCATGTATAGTTTTTTGAAGAAGTATTGTTGGTCAAAGGGGCAGAATGTGTTGTTTCAATTGAAGATCTTTGGCCCTTTGTCCTTGAAGTTAGAGTATGTGTTATTTATTTTAATGTGCAAGTGTGTGCGGCCCTTTGTCCTTGATTTCAAAGGGGGAGAGCAAGCAGATGTGTGTTACTATTAATGCCAAAGGGAAAGATTGTTGGCACTAGTTATCATTGTGGTTGTCATTGATGTCAACACTTGAGGAGATTGTTGTGATGTCAACACTTAGTGAAACTGTTGCATTGGTTGTGTTGTTGGCATTGGTTGTCAAAACTTGGGAGATTGATGCACATGTTTGTGAGAATGTTTCTAATTTTCATTGGTGTTACTATCATTAGCATCTATAGTTGTATGTTGTTGATACTCTATGATGATAAGTTCATGGGTGGATGTCATTCCTTGATTGATGTCGAGTAAAGATGTATTGAGTATAGTTGATGATGTTATCATGACGTTGTATTAAGATAAGGATTAGAAAAATTAATATGAGGTTTAGAAGTAATGTTGGTGATGGAGAGTTGTTTTGGATGGTCTCCAATATGTTGTATGCTCTCTTTTGTGTTCTTGAGGAAGTATGTGTTGCTACAAGAAAGTTCTAGTCTCTACAAGTTGGTGAAAGTTTCTATTTCAGGAATTTGATGTGAAGGTTGTTTAGGAGAATGCTTTGCATTTCTCCATTGTTGAAGATATGGTCTTACAGTTTTGGATTCAATATTTGTGTTCTATGGATATTGCACTCCTATCTTTTCAAGTCACCAGTGTTTCCAAGGAGGTTTTTTGATGAGGGAGCAAACCTGAGACACAAAATAACACTCACAAATAGAGAAAAATATTTTATTCAAAAATATGGAACTCTTACATGCAGAGGATCTCAAATCCTCGAGCTCTGAGATATATGCAAATTATAGACTTACAGAAAATTACCCAAATCCCCCTTTCGCAGCATGCGAACTTCTTTCCCCAAAAAGTTACACAAAAATCAGAAACTAGCCCATAAATAGCCCCTTTTTGGTTTGGAACCAAAAACAACATTTGAGATAAGAGTTTTGGCAGTTTGGCGCCAAAATTACAATTTGAAATTCAAGTTTAAATTCACATTCGAAAGTTAGCACATTTCTAAATTATGCACCAACTTCTAATAGCCATAACTTTTAATCTGACCGTCGGATCTTCAATGATAATACCTTTTTAGAAAGGTCTTAAAAAGACGATTTTCTACAAAAATAGGCCTATGGGGGACTATTTTGGGATTTCTACAAATTTTCAGGCCCATCCGGGACCGTTTAGTGCCTCAAATTGAGCTCGGAAGGTTTTTCAGGGCAAAAAGCAGAAATTGGAACTTGAATAACTTTCAAACCGTGAATGATCTTGACCTGATTCTTTCACCAAAGTGTGTATTTTTCCGTCTTGAACCTTCCCATAAATTTTTGTCTTCCCACGCCTTCAAATTCACACCTGCTAAAAATAGCAGTTGAGCAGAAAAAACAGAAAAGCAGTTCTGAAAGTTGGAAACTCTTATTCGATGAAAAGGGTATCCAGAAATGCAAAAACATCTACAAAAAGAAACAACATGAACAAAAAATGGAAATCATCTTTTTGAGTGATGCAAGATTACCCTCACACCACTGGATGCTCCTGCATCATTTTTGCTATTTGTAGTGTTTTGGAAGTTTTGTTGGTTATCCGGATTGGTCCAAAAAATGCTTCGCATTTTTCTGCATTGATGTTCCTGCTCCTATGGCTTGGTGGACATGCTCTTAGTTCTTGTGTAGTGTCTTAGTTCATTTTTCATGTAATGAAGTGGTTCGTAAGTCGGTTTATCAATGTTCTATCTCTTGGTATCTTATGTGTTTCTAAAATGATGAAGTATTTTGTTGTTTCATTTGTGGTGGCTATTTGTGGCATGACAGTGTGAAAAAAGTTCTAGAAGTGTTGTTGGATGTTCATGGAACATCTCTTTATAGTCTACACCTTATTGGTTGATCTCTTTGGTACCATATATTGTGTTGAGATGGTTTTCTAGGAAAATTAGGGATATCTAGCTAACCAAGCTTGTTATCTTGCTTGCACCATGTGCTTGGGGGTCTACACCAACATATGAAGTTTTGTTAAGATGAATTTGGG
This sequence comes from Sequoia sempervirens, assembly GCA_007258455.2. Taxonomy (NCBI): domain Eukaryota; kingdom Viridiplantae; phylum Streptophyta; class Pinopsida; order Cupressales; family Cupressaceae; genus Sequoia; species Sequoia sempervirens. Next base: position 374,429 of record VDFB02256159.1, on the reverse strand, counting down.
TCCTAACCTATCTTTTTGAGAACTGCATTGAGTAAATTCAGTTAAGCTATGTTTTTGGGTTGACTGGTAATATGCTACATGTTTCATCTACATGTTTCCTTGTAGTTGGCTTGGGTTTATGTGCACTAGTGTGTGAGTTGTTTTGGATCACTTTGGAAGATGTAATAAGATTTATTTTGGTCCTCTCTATCTTCTGGATAGGACCACATTATGTTTTTGTGGCCAACTTGTTGAAATCATTATTTGTATTCTTTTTGGCCAACCTAATTGATGTTTTGAGACCTTGCAGAGGATATAAATGGAAGAAAAATTTAGTTGCAATAACTATGTGAGGTTGTGGAGATGTGTGAAGATTAATTGAAGCAATCAGTTGTGAAAAGAAAAGAGTAATGAGCTTTAACACCTCAATAAACAGAGTGTATTGTTGACAAATGTTGTAATTTCATATTCTTCATGTATCCTACTGATCTCATTAGGTCCTTGTAATTTGTATCTTGCCTTGGGGTTGTGAGCCCCAATACTGCAAGTCCCTTGTATTTTTCCCTAAGTTTGTGTACCTTAGCCTACAATTTCATTGGCAGTGAGCCTTAAATTGTAATTCTATAAGTAGTGAGCTTCTATATTATGAGTTAACTCTCACCGTGGTTTTTCCCTCTTGGGTTTTCCACGTAAATTTGGTGTTATCTTGTGCATGTGTGTTCATTGCATTATCTTTCATTGTTGTTGATTAGATTAAGTATTAATGATCTGTGAATGTGTTGTTGATCTTGCTAAGAGACTAAGTTTGTATATTATTGAAGGGTTTATGATCTAAAAGGGTTTAATTTTTTGAGGATATTGATTCATCTCCCCCCTCCCTCTTAGTATCTAGGTTTGTTCAAGATTTTATGCTACTATGTTTTGAATGTATACAAAAAAGGAAGACATAAACTAAACCAACCTACCTAGTGTTGCTGCTTCAAAATTTCTTTGAGGTGTTTTGTCAAAAAGCTCATGCACTTGATTTATACTTCCACCATTTTGCATGGGTAAAATAGAATCAATTTCTCTATGTTTCTATTTTAGTTCTCATAAAAGGAGATGAAAGAGTATTCTACATGTGTATCTGTATGGGTACTTGTAACTACAACATCTACCAAAAAAATACTTTCATTATGCTTTCATGGATGGTCATTACTTTGTTCCACATTTTGCATCCATATGTTGCTAGGGCGCTTCAATTACAACTTCTGTCAAAATTTCAATTCCATTATGTGTTGATAAATGTTCATACATTGTCCCAAATGAAGGTTCACGTGAATACTCACAAGGGTTGTAGAATTTATTTTATGCATACCAAATGCACTCGATTGAGAGTCTCAAAAGTCTTTTCAACATATGCATTCTATGCATATTTTGTTGTAATCAAAGCATTTCACAAGATGACATCTCTTTTGAGGCATTCTATCAAACATTAACATGCCTTTTCCTTGAATATGCTTCACCCTTTTATGTGCAAGCTAAGAGAATGTTTACAAAAAATATGGAATTTGGTGCTACATCTACCAACTGCATTTGCTTGAAAGTTTCTAAAATCCTTTTCAACATAATCATACTATACATATCTTGTAATTATTGCATCTCATGAGGATACAATTCATTGAGACATTCTATTTAAAAGCTACCATACTTTCTTTGTGCTTCCACATTCTACATACATGTCAACTAGAGCATTTGATTAGATGATAATTTTTGGCTTGATATGGGTTGTGAATTTTCACAACCTCACTTTTTGAGTTGTGGGTTGTGAATTTTTACAACCCCACTTTTACCTTTTTGCTTTAAGTTGTGAAATTTCACAGCTATATTTTATTTTATTTTATTTCTCCCACTTTATTTTATTTTCCCCATAATAACCACTTATCTCATTTAGAATAATTAATTATTAAAATACAATCTTTGAAAAACTTCAAACTTGTCGCTATTTTTAACAATTATTCTACAATCGATCACTAGCCAGGAAACATTTTATGGATTGAGAGCTATTAACATTGCTTAAAAAAATGTGGAAAACGATTAATAAAACATCTCAAAAATCTAAATGATATGTGAGCTCACTACCGGAGAATTTGTGATAACTTCATATTGGCTCCATATTTTTGGTTAAAACTTGTCACATTTAATTTAATTGTTTTTGCAAAATCCGTGAATTTTCATAGTTGCTTCTAAGCTTGAATAGGACCAATGAACTCCTTCATAGTTGCTTCTAAGCTTGAATAGGACCAATGAACTCCTTCTTTGAACTCAATGCAAGAAATTTGAGTTTGATACAAATAAATTTGACTCACTTGAAAACAACACTATGCAAGCATTCTTCAACGAAGGTTTTTGAAATTACAATTTCAATCAAATATATGACCATTACATCAAAAAATCTCAAGGAATTGGTGCTTAAGAATAACTCATTAAGTCATTTCGTACGAATGGTTTAAAACTGGAAACATTTGAAAATGAAGACAACAAGATGCCATATTTACCTCCTTTGACTATTGCATAAAAATTATAGGTAGGAAAATCATGTGAAATATTCAAGTGATGCATGGTGGACCATGCCAATTCAATGCAACTAAATGCATTCATTTGTGTGGAGAGTAGAATAATTATTATCTATTTCTATGCATGGGGTAACTACTAATATATGAATTTAGTTACATGTCATATTTCTTCAAGACAATGTTCATTTGGGTATCATAAGTGTTGTTGAGGATATGTAAAATTATTCTAAATTATGAATTAATTGTATGAGGAGAAAAATATCTCTTCCTAGTTATTTATTTTCGTTATAGGGTTTATCTAAATGTACTTTTAGTGTTTGTTCTTAATTGTGATTAATATTATGTAGTAAAATTACTTCTCAATTGAATCCATATTCTAATAGATTGGAGTGCAACATAGCTGCCCCAAATTATGGATCAATCCTTGAAGATATTTGAGAAATTTTATCCTAAATATTTATTTCTTTAGATCATCATGAGCTTGATCTTTTCTTGGATGGGATTTTTTTGTTTAATGGGCCAATATATAGAAGGAAAAGCTTGTTTATCCATATGTTATTTCAAAAGTCTTCAATATTTTATTATAGAACTTGAATCTAAAAGACACCCAAGCAACTTAGATACTTCCTCAAATGTAAAATAAACAAAATATTTTATAGTCAAGTGACTATATTCTCTTCTCCTCAATTCATACTTATCAACACAACTTATCTAATAATCTCCTATTTGGGACAAACATTTTTATCTCAACCCTAAATTCAAATCTCTCACACATGAAGCCCTTGAGATCATAAATACACTTCATATAAAATAAGTTAAACTTGGCTATTTTATCACTATGATATTTATAATAAAAAATGATATGAATTTGTAAATTCCAAGTTAAATTAGGAAAGAAACTCACAAGTTATCTCTCCCTCTTTTGAAGACCTGCACTTTGAAAATTTTCCACAATGCTCCATCATAACCACTTGGTTAGTGGGGTATTTTGGAAGCATGTAAGGATAAGAGGAAACACCACAAACTCTAATATATATGAAGGTTATAAATTGAATAAACCAATATGTGCACTATAATATCACTACTGTAGAATGCTATAAGATCCTGATATGTAAATGATCATCTAAAATCCTCACTAAATACATCATTCACCTTGTGGTAGTCTTTTAGTGACTCATTATGATCTAAGGTAAATATTTATAATTATTTGGTGTGAAACCCTACAACCCTAATATAAATATAAATATACATTTTTTGGTTTGGCCATGGTATACACAAATACAAAAAAATGTTAAACTCAAAGGTATGCTAAAATTTTGACAATTTCTTATGCATGCAATTTTTTATTATAACCTCTCATCAAGGTGAAATTTTCCCTCACAAACCAAGCTCATGCTAAAGAAAATTCAAGGTTTGAATGATCTTGCCTCATCTTTCCCAATTATTTAGTTTAACAAAGTGATCCTTAGGAGACTCTGTTGAAATAATGAAGAAGTTGTGTGTTGTCATTGATGTTGACAGTGCATGGTGGATATCAAAATGGTATGGAGAATATTCTACATAGACAAATTGATTCATAGTTAACCACTTCTACTATGTATCTACATCGATAGTTTTTGCTCTTTGTTCCCTCTGTAGATTGGTCTACATTCCATCACATGTGTAGATCTACTCCTATGATTCCAATATGTTGTTTGTGGATGTCAATAGCATTAGAATTTATAATTTCAATTGGTCTGGTGAAATTGATCAAAAGTTGCAATTGATAGAAGTTCAGTCTATAAGGTTTTGTTAGTTTTCTATGTAATGGGTATAACCTATTTTGTTTGCACTCCTTTGTGAATTTGTGTTAGGACTTGCCACTTTGAGAGAATGTTTATAGGTATTTGTGAATTGATATTCTAGTTGACATGATATTTTGAGATCCACGTGTCCTGTGATTGGCGATCATTTGAAGTATTTTGTTTTTAGATCCTATGCTTTGCCAACCTAAAGTATGTAAAGGGTTGTGGAGTTTAATGATGTGATGTGAATGTAAGAGGGAGATATTATAGGTCCATGTTGACCTATATCACATGTGTTGCAGCGTGAAGGTAATTTAATTTGAATTAGGTGTCGACTAGGCATGTTTTGCATTACCTTTGGCAACATCTAATTAGGTTGACCTAATTAATGTTTGCAAAGATGTTGATATATATAGAAGATCATTTTGAGTTTGTGATGATGACAATTTTGATAGGGATGTGATCTGAATGCAATTAGCAAAGTGAAATTTTACAGAAGATTAAGAAAAGGTTGTGTGAAAGTAATACTGAGCAGATTTGTATTCTCTATTAGGAGAATTTTTTTGGGTCAGGATCTTGAGCTTCAAAGGAACTGAATTCAACATATGACAGATGCATTTTGTATCAGTTCAAATCTTGGCTATGTATCCACTTTCTCTATCTTTCTTTTCTCTATGAACAGTGAGTTCACTTGGACAGTGAGTCCACTTGGCAATGAGCCTTTTTGTAATATTTTATGACTGCTCATAATATATTGTGAACTAATCCTCAGTATGGTTTTTCCACTTTGGGTTTTCCACGTAAAAATCCTGGTGTCCATGTGTTGTATGTGCTATGGGTTGTTTATGTTGTCAATTTTGTTAATTGCTAAGTATGTTGTGATAATTAGATGGTTAGTAATTAAATGGTTTCTAGGAATACTGATTCACCCCCCCTCTCAATATTTTGGGTGTTCAACAATTGGTATAAGAGCTTGGCTCCCTTGAAGGAGCTTGACCGCTTTGGGAAGATCTTGGAAATTGAACACATGGCTGATAATGGATCCTCTGAAAAAGATTGCATACTCGACAAGGATGGAGAACTCAAAGTTTCTCTTGAAGATCTTGACAAAGTTGAAGGAAAAAATAAAGATATGAATGAAAACCTCAATGAAGCTAATGAATGCATCAAGAAACTGAGAGAGTAGATCAAGAAATTCAGAGAAAGGCATAAGGAATCCAATGAACAATTGAGGCAAGAAAATGAAGACATCATCAAATTAAGAGTACAAGTGGAAGAAAAGAAAAGAATTGAGGAATTCATGAATACTATGGTAAAAACAAAAATTGATGAGTGCATGAGAGGCTTGAACAAGAAGTGGTAAATCTAAGAGAAAATTTGGAAAAATCAAGAATTCATGAGGATAAGTTCAAGACAAGTTCTACAATGCTTGATGAGTTAATTGTAGGTTAGAAAGTACCTAAATATAAAGGTGGTTTGGGACTTGAGAGAGGTGAAAGTTCAAAATTAGATGCAAAGAAGATCAATGAACCTAAAAAGACTAAAGATAAGAAGAATAATGGTAAGTATCAAAGAAACAATGCAAGAAGACCTCCTATCAGACAACCAAATTCTCAAAGGTACTCATCCTTCAATGGTGTTTGTTATTTATGCAATAAGTTTGGACATAAAGCAATAGAATGTAGAAGTAAAATAAATTAGAACATTTCATCCTTTACTAGTCAATGCTTTACATGCACGAAGTTTGGACATAGAGCAAGTGAATGCAGAAATCAAATGAGGAATACATATAACCATGGTAGAATGTTTCAATCTTTCAATGGCTATTGTTATACGTGCTATGGATTTGGACACAAGTTTAACCAATGCAGATCCAAAATGAATGAAAAGAATAGCTCTCAGAGGAATGTTGTATGTCACAATTGTAATAAACCTATACATATTGCTAGGTTTCGTAGAAACATAAGAAAGAATAATCCTAAAAGGAGAAATGATCCAATCACAAATATTGATCTAACAGAAGTAAAGAAGGAAATGGAGAAAATATGGAGGAAGAAAGAAGATCCCAAGGACAAGAAAGAATCAAAAACTACAAGTGAATTTGTACCACCCTCTGTTGCAGATAATTCTCTTGAAAATTGAACCTAGGAATTGGCTTAAGGGGATAAATAAGATAAAATAAAAAATACTCTTGCTGATATAAGGTGCCATGGCTTGGCACAAAGACATAATTTTTAGATTGATAGGTTAGATCTTGTAGAGGAAATTTTGGAAGAAAATATGCTTTTGTAGAGTTTTGCAGAGTAATTAACGATTTTATGTTGCACAATTGAGGGTTGTCATCAACTTTATTTAGTAGTGAATTGAATGTGAATTAGGGTGAATCAAAGGACTATAAGTTTTTAAACTTGGTCTAATTTTCTCACTTTTATGCATTTGGAGTGAATTGAAGTGAACTCAAGAGTTCAAGAAGTAGAGCATTCAAACCCTAATTTTAGTCAAGCGAAGATAAGGTATTTACCATTGTCTTAGAATTTTTTCAAAGCATTTGAATTCTATAGAAATGGCTACACCTATATTAGTGAATGTAAGTGAGAAGCCTTAACTGAGATTCAAGACGTACCCTATGAAGATATTTTAAGACGACCTGCTCAGAGATTTTTTGAGCATTCCACATAGGGTTCTACCTACAAAAGACACAGGCTTATATCCACACAAAAAATGGAAGAATATAACCATGTGAAACTCATCGACCCATGGATAAATGAGTTAACTGGAGATGATCACCAGATCAAGCCTAAATATAAAAACCTTGTGGCAAAGAAATTAGATGTCTCACAGCTATTTCCAAATTTCACCTATGATGATGCAACTAAGTTTGTGAGAATTGCATTAAGCAAAGTGCATGATTTCTACTTGTGGACTGACCAACCCAACATGATATCAAAGAAAGCTATAAGGGAAGTGATAGGACTTTGTGCTATTATACCTATTCCACTATTGAAATCGATAAAGAATAAATATGTGATGGAGTATTCAAAAATGGTCATAGGATAGAAAATTTACTACACCAATAGGGAGAATTCAGTGTTAGATACAACTGTCCATGTTGCCTACGAAATGGTGGAATAAGGTAAGGACTATGATCTATGTGTGTTGCTTCAAAAAAAACTATTTGATAACTTGAAGAAAACCAAAGATAAGAAATATCCATTCAAGTTTGGTTCCCTAGTAGTTTTTTTCTACTTTACTTTCTGGGGAAGCTTCCATGAAGAAGTAATGTTAGATGGGATCAAAGGAGACAAGTATTGCATATGATTTTGGAACACTTACATAGACTTAGTGATATGAAAGTTTAAGAAGAAGCACTTACTGTATTATTTTCAGTATTCCAAAAGAGAATGCATGAAAGGGAAATAATCCCTAGGTCCTTGGTTGAAAAATATCGAAATGATATCATATTTTTAGTTTCTATTGATTTTTGATGTTGAAGTTGTGGAACCCACAACAATCTAGATTAATCCAATCGGTTATGAGATGAATGAAGTTGAGGTTGATGATCTTATTAAAATATTACTAAACAGTCCTAAGGATCTTGTGTGATAAAGACATGGAACTTATGAAGAAAAATCCATGGAAGTACATATGGAACTATCATAACCTACATGAAAGAAGAGAGTGACAAAAGCTATGAATGAATATTTTGAAGGACATGCACTTACAGAAGATGAAGTAAAAATATTAAGAACAAGAGTTGCAAAAATAGCAGGTATAGCTGGTGAGTCCTCCAAACCCAAAATATTTGGTAGAATTGTTTCTACTACTTCCCCCGGTACTCAACAAGCTTCAGGATCATTTTCTACACAACATAGAACTAAGAAAATGGAGATCAATGCTTCGATGGCAGAAGAATCTTAGTTGAAAAAAAGAAAAGCTACTCTAGTAGCCTCCACATCTACCACTTATCCAAAAAGAGGAAAGAAACAAAAGCTTTAGGAGAAAAGAACCTGAGCACAATCATTGAGGAAGAAATTAAGCTAGGATTAGAGCATGAGGAACAACTTGTTGAACATCTAGAATACTGAGAGGGGGGGTGAATTAGTATTCCATAAAACCATTCATATAAAATCCATCTAACCATTACCACAATTCTAACTGAATTGATAGCAAGAGAGAACATAGAAACAGATCAGTGCAACCATACACATGAACACCATGATTTTTACATGGAAAATCCAAGAAGAGAAAAATGACGGTGAGGGTTAACACACAATATATTATATCCGGATACAAGATATTACTGGGATCACTATCAAGACTCACTTTCCTTGAGAAAGGCTCACTTCTTGAATATAAAAGATGGCTATCCGCCAAGATACAAAGATTGTGGCTCACGACCAGAAGTATGAACTAATAGAATACACCTTCAATGTGCAGGATTTAGTTCCAATGAAGCTCATAATATGAAGTACTGTCTCACATAGCAATCACTCAAAAAATATTCTATTATCCACAGCTGATAAGGTGTTTAGGCTTGAATCCTCTTCACCTTTCTTCCACACTCACACTTCCACACTTCTTCAAACACTCACACTTCCACTCTTCTTCACACACACACCTTCATCCTTTAAGGAATCTTATATATACAAGTATGTCATAATCATCAATTAGGTCGGCCTAATTAGATGAAGACAAAATAATCAAAACACCCTTGTCGGCACCATATATGATTCAAAAAAATTTATCCATGTAGTGCATTATACCAAGTTAGCCAAGACTAGAACATAATTTGTAGAATCTCCAAACCAACATACAATCCTCAAAGAAAACACCTTCTAGATCTGAGATCACATTAAATTCTCATCATACTATCACCAAAGAGACTACCATTAAAACTGCAACATTGAAATGTTCTCCTTAAGAAAATGTGGATTCTCCCACACCAATATACTAAACAAGGAATAATAGTAAAATACAGAGTTGAACTTTGTCAGAGATAACTTTTTGCTCACAACCCAAAAATTCTCAAGATCTAGGATATAGATGTCTAAATGAGACGAGATAACATGGTTAAGAGATTAGAGTCATATTTATTTATGCGGTGAATTCCAAACTCAAATACCAACGCACTGGCTCATCACAAAAGAACATTACCGGCAAAGAATAGCTTCTGATAAACCAAGTAATCTTCCCATATAGTTGTCACCATGTTGACATCAATGACAACATAGAATCAACCAAAACAAACTATCCATACTTCATGTTCATGTGGCAAGGCTCCATATTTCCAACAATCTCCCCCTTTGGAATTGATGGAAACATGCATGCCAAAAATCATTTTTCAATATACTACAACTGAATACTCCCCCTATCAAAATTGTTCTTCTAAAAAATGTTTTTCTCTCCCAACCTCTATCTCTCCCCCTTTGAAATCAATGGCAAGGATGGGATCCGGTATATATGTATATGCATCAAAATACAACCAAAAAGATATGAACACAAAAATTGAATCAACCTAAAGAAGAACCTTTGAGACTCTCCAGGATGACCTTCCATGATACTTTTCCTTCTTCCCATAATCCTTTTGCATTTACAAGAGTCTTGTGAAATAATTCAAGCTTAGTTAGGGACTCTATACCATCTGCTAAAGTATTGGGATTAAGATTTATCTCTGATAATTCACCAATACAGCCAAGAGCACTAGAAATGGGAACATGTCTGAGTTTAATCATGTCTCTAAGTGCCACAAAATTCTTGATAACTTTTTTTCTTTGGTCCTACAGGGAAAATAATTTATCCTGAAGCTACACAATGTAGGACCACCTCTTATTATCTCTATCTTTTTCCAATTTGTATGTATTTTCCTAAGTGGCTATCTGAATTTCACTGCTCCTTACCTCATTTATTATGTTCAGTGTACTGCCAGACCAATTTAGGAAAAAAAAAGTACTTCTTGTGCCTCTTCTTCACAAGCTTGTACACACTCCAAATCTTTCATCACTTGACTGTGTGCATTTTCACATTTTTCCTTGATATCTTCCAGATTTTCTTCAACAGATCTGATTCACTTCTAGTCCAGAGATGTAGACCTTTAAAGAATTAATCAAATTTATTAGATTCTCCATAATAGAAATAGATGAATCAAAATTATCACCGAGGATAACTTTCTATAATTCTTACAGAGATCCTTGAATATTTATTCTTTCATGCTCATGTAGAGCTCTCTCAAACTTACTTACTTCTCCAACTTCTTCTTTGACAATACTCTTCTTTTTCTTCCCTATTCCAGTTGCACTACCGAAGGTACCTTCTACATTAGGATTCTTAGGGATTTCCAAAATAATTTTCACATAATAATCAATTTCAGCCTTTGACACTTCTAATATAATTCTTGTTGGAAACTTGCAGACATTTAAAGACAATTTCCACATAGCTCATAAGATAAATCTATGCAACTAAGTATTCAAAATCCACATGCAAGAGAATAGACAACATACCCATGAAAATATGACACAAGATATACCCTAGGAAAACCCTCAAGAGGGAAAAAACCCAGCCTCCAAAATCATCCATCTCGCATGTATGATTCAGCAATAAAGATTACAATACATCTTCAGAGTCTCCATGAACACCATTGAAGCAACAAGTCCTCTCCAAGCAATCCATGCGAACAAGCATGCAACCACACATCCCGTGTCATGCTTCAAACCCTCACATGATTGCTCTGGTTAGCATTTGTGACCACCATCCCAAGCATGAATTCTCTCATCCTCCATCATGCCAATGCATAAAGATAAGAAGCCATCCAATAAAGAAGCCACACAATTATATCCCAAACACAAATACTCAATCCAAAGGTATCAATATGCACCAGTAGCTATCAAGATACACAAACCCAAAGCTGAAATAACACCCACAACAAGTGCCAATACATCCAACTATCCATACCTTCAAGGTATAACAAACATGGTGAACTCATGCCGTAAACATATACACCCATAAACTACAATCATAAAATCCATGTGCAAAACCTGTCAAAGAATGACATACACATCCAAGAGCTCCCACTGCATGGGTAATGCAAATCTGAAAAAGATCAAGGCATACCAAGTCTACCAATAGCATCATATAGAAAGTGTAAACAACATCATGTAGAACCAAGGAATCATCCACAATGATATACAAACATGTCAATCAATAACCGTAAGAACAACTCTCACCACAAGTCTCCATAGCTTTCCCAAGTTATCCACACCCAACAAAGGAAAAAGATAAAGGAAGCTCCATGTCATCACCCAAGAACATAAGTAAAGAAACATGACCAAAAGCTAGTGATCACAATAGCTCCAACCAAACCTCAAACCAATGTAGTGTGAAACCAAAAATCCAAGAAGATAACCAATACCAAAGAGAGAAACTTTGCACATCATATACCTGTAGAAAAATCTCCTGCATACACCTCTAAATTCCAATTGTGTCAAGTATGATCTCCTCCACAACACCCCAAAAGAAAAGCCATGACAACACCCAACTGTTCAATCACCAAGATCAAACATAACATATGTATCATGTAATCAACATGGATGTACGCCTCTCATAACCAAAGAATATCAAACTAAATCCATTCCCAATGAAGGAAATAATCCCAATACATCTCCTAAACTCAGATGAACCCTCTAAAACCATATATCCATAGCTCAAGATCCAAATGCATGAGAAGATAAAGCATAAAACATAAAGCACCTGAAAGTAACAATGAGAAATACCTCTCAAGTGAAACCATTGAGAAGACCAAAAGTGGGGAATGGGAATGCTCCTCCAAGAACACTCTCCTCATAGGTCCATTTTGAACTCACATCCAACCAAGGTGTAGGCTCCTCGGACTTCCTGTTGAAATCTCATCAAGAGTAAACATCTCAACACTTGTCTCTAAACACAAGAGAACTCAAGCCTCACCTATGTCTCCAAGTATCCATGAGTACTTGTAACCAACCAATCCATGCCAAACTCTAAATGCAATATAGCACCATCATGAAGTAATCAAGAAAATGTTGATGTACCCAATACCAAGAGAACCACACAAGATCAATGTCAAAGCTCTAATCATGAATCAGGAACATAAACATGACATCCATGATCTAACCATCTCCTCCTAGGAGATCACATGCACCATAACATACATATAACATCTTGGTCTCAAGAGAACATGTACCATGCCACAACTCTATGCTAGCATCAAGAGTAAACCATGACATAATAACTAAACACTCTAAACCAAGAAACCATATCCCCAATCAATATGAATATAACCATCCTCTATCAATGAAAAAAAAGATGCCAATGAACCCTTACTGCATAAAATTAGAATCCAAGAGTTCATCCATGAAACCAATAATCATTGTAGAAGATCATCCACCATCAAATGGTGAATCCACATCACTACCAACAACTCCCATTGAACTGTGATATCGAGTCTCACATGGCATCGTGACAACCATCCTCTCCATGAAGATCATCCAAGTCTACACACACAACTAAAATGTTAGTAACATAACAAGTAGAACCAAAATCTCCAAGACAAGAAGATACCTACAACCACCAATCCATCATAAACATATCCAATCACTGTCAAAAAACTCCCACTGAAAAGTGTAACCAAGCTATCCATGACATCATGATAAACCACATGCTACAAGTCCCAACAACAACTGTCCAAGTACTATAAGAAACATCCATCCTCTCATCTCTAAATGCACATACCAATATACAAATGACCAAGAACAAGGCCAACTATCAAAGTCTGCAACAACAAGGAATCAAACCTGGTGACCAAAAACCAAGTCATCTCACTACAAGTAAACAGGTAGCTAATCCACAACCTACATGACTTGTAGATCCAATCACTAAAACATGCAAATTCATCATCACATCAGTAAACTGCAAATTGAGATATCTAAGAGAATAACCATATTGACCAAATGACTCAAATAACAAATCAACCTCTGATATGATTTTCCAAACATGTCCATATTCAAGTACCATAGTTAAGGAACCAAACACACCACCAAATGTACCTACAACTCAACCCAACTGTGTCCACATATATGCATAGTCATAGTCAACTGCATAGATCTCATATCATGATTGTACCTGGTATTACCATCTCACCTCCTCAACATAACAACAAAACCAGTAAAATAAGTGACTAAACCAAGCCACCAAAATTGAACATTCATCAACACTGAAATATCAATGGGAAAAGACAACCCATGTTTAAGTCATAAATGCAACATGTAAGTATAGACCACCTACAACATTGCACAACTTGTAGATACAACAATGCAACATACAAATCCAACCATATACTAATAACCATGTCAAATGAGAGAATAATCTGAAATGTACAATTGAGCATACAATGAATCCAACATCAAATCTCCAAAATCCGATCATTCATAAACTCATAATATCACCATAGTCAAAGAAACCCATAAACAGCTCAGATAAAGAAAACAACAAATAAACCATCCAAAATATCTCCAAACTTGATCCACTGTGTAGTGCTCTGAACAAGCTTTTTGTCGACTATACAAAGTCCAAAATTTGACTCCGTATGCACTCGATATCACCTCTTGAAGCTCAAAACAAACACCTGACTTCTAGCTAGAAAAACATTTTCAACACTATAAAATATCAAAAAATTACTATCACCACAGTGTAGAGCACTGAGTCATCTTTCCAACAAGTCCAAGAAGTCAAAAAATGAAAAACCTAGGTGAAAGTTATGCCCCTCTGAAGTAAAACAACAGTTTAAACTCAAGGAAAAAAAAATTGGCCACCCCTGGTGGCTGGGCGGCGCCACCCACCTAGTGGTGGAACCGAAAATTTCATTAAATTGCATTTAATTTTTGTATATAAAAAATTTCATTCGACTCCTTTTGAATTAGATTCTGGCAGATTAATAGGAAAAATTAAATTTAATAATATTTTTTTTGTTTTTTTAAATTAAAAGCCCTAAAAAGGGTGTCATCCGTCGTATCAATAGACTACTAGTGGCAATCGACAGGACTACCACCGATAGTACCTACTAGTACTATCGTTGGTAGACCAGGAGACAGGTACGGGGGTGAACCCATCCCCCCATAAAACTTTATTTATTTTTAAAAAAATCAATAAAATTTTCAATCACCCCTTTTTTTTCATTTTGCATGACGAGTTTTTCAATTGACGAGAATTTTTTTTTTTTAAAGATCCATATGGCTTGCGAAATTGGGATTTTACAAAAAAAAATTGCATTTTTTTCAAATTCTCCAAAATAGGTCGAGTTATATATCAAAATTCATCTCTTGGCCAACTTAGATCCAACCGTGAAGTTTTTTTTAGGCTAGGAGATCATTTATGAAAGTTCACCCCCAAAACCCCCATTTGAATACATAGCCAAAAAACCCTTTTCTCCCAAAATTTCTCACACCCCAAATCTGCAAACAACCCATCAAAACAACAAACCCAAAACCCTCAGATCTGCAATAACCAACCTTCCAAACCCTTATATCTTGCCATGTCTTTGATTCTCACATGCAATGCATAGATTCAAACTTAAACAAGATTTTTCTCAACCAAGGGTTATACAACCACAACCAAAGCTCTGATACCACTTGTTGGAAACTTGTAGCCATTTAAAGACACTTTCCACATAACCTATAAGAGAAATCTATACAACTAAGTATTCAAAATCCACATGCAAGAGAATAGACAACATACCCATGAAAATATGACACAAGATATACCCTGAGAAAACCCTCGAGAGGGAAAAAACCTAGCCTCCAAAAGCATACATCTCTCATGTATTATTCAGAAATAAAGATTGCAATACATCTTTAGAGTTTCCATGAACACCATTGAAGCAACAAGTCCTCTCCAAGCAATCCATGCGAACAAGCATGCAACCACATGTCTTGTTTCATGCTTCTTGAACCCTCACAAATGCTAACTAGAGCTAACCTGCCAAATTTCATCTCCCAATAACTACCTTTGTGGTTGCTTTTATAGAAGCAAGCTCCCACAAAACCACTAAGTGGTATTACACAAAACTATGTGACTAAAACCATGAGATTACAAAACCATGTCCCCATATTTAATATTGGGTACTTTATTTATTTATTTTCCCCAATGTTAAATAATTACATTTTAGCAACTTAACTTATGTCCCAATGTTACATGCAACATAAAGTGGCCCCAAGAATAATTACATTAAATACATTATTCAAGGTGTACAACACACCTTTTCCTAACTATTCTGATATCCAAACCAACCTTGATTCAACTGCTTCCATGTGACAAAAATTTGTAAACACTAGAAAATTGATACTTCTAGAGTACCTTTCAGTAACATTTGTTGGAATCCTTGACCTTCTATTCATTCTCATCTGAAAAGTTCCAAAGAATGTAGCAAGAGTTGTCTCTTGTGCATCTGAACTACCAACATTTATCATGAAGTTTCTAATTTCATGGGCAATAGGCTTTGTGTTTGACCATTCTATTCTTCCTATTACTGGCAATTCTTTCAAAAAGTGAAAGAGTAAATAGACAACTAAATTTCCATATCAGAAAGTATTCTTCTTATTGTTCTTTATTTCCCTTAAATTCTTCAAAATATGTATCCGAAGTAATTCACATAAGTCATAATCCATACCTCTTTTAACCATATCAACAACAATATGTACAGTAGTAGCAAACACCATGTGGTCATTGCTAGGGATACAAACTTTATGACCAATGACCATAGCCACATACCTAATAGCCGAATCCACAATCGATCTCAAATCAATATATTTCCCTTCAAGAGTTGTACCAATTACCTCAATTATATCTTGCTCATTTACATTCTTATATTTGGGAACTGGTCCAGAGGAACGCTAACCAGTTACATATCTGATTGCATCTCTAGTAATCAAATGTGTATCATCAATCCACAAAGATTCATTATGAATTATGCTAAAAACTATTCGAATATGCTTCCTGTCAAACTCTAACAAAGGCACTTTCCGCCGCACATCTAACTTCTCAACCAACACCTTGTAAGCATCATAGTTCTCTTCCAATTCATTCTTCCATAGAATTCTCAACTGAACTGGTGACAATTCCTCTATCTTACTATAAACATATGCATGAATATCTTCTATGGGAAACACTCTTGGCGGGATGCAAGAGAATGCACCAACAGACTCTTCCAACAGATTCTTCAAATATTTCTTCAAATTAACTTGCACTCTATCTGCACTATTCACAACCTTTGAATTATCCATAGCCATAAAAATGAAAGATTGTGCAAACAGGAATACCTCTATAAATCCAACAAGAAATGGATAGATATCTAGCTTCCATATCACACTTTGAATCCACATGGTTTCTCCTTTAAACCCTAAAAACTCAAAATTTATCTCTAAGCTTCCT